>PNEQ01035153.1:0-10873 GCA_003012365.1 Medauroidea extradentata | reverse complement strand
TTAGATATATTTTAATAAGTTAGGCTAATCGATGAGGTTAGGGGCTACTTAGAAGCAGAAACAACCAAACTGAAGCCCACACATACGTTTCAGAACAACAAATAACACTGAAAACTTCATCTGTAACTTAATAGCACACCCTAAACTATGTATAATAAGAGTGACTAAAACATTACGGTATTAAATACTTACCATGGCTTTTCTATTGTAGGCTCCATTTTCATATTTCCGCTTCTCATTTGTCTGCGCTAACCGGCTGTTATTTCGCCTAGTCGTCCGTTAAGTTTACCGAACGGTACATCAAAATGAAAAGACAAAGTTCGTTTTACTGTTTCCTACTGCTGTTACAGAATCACGTCTTCGGTACTCTACTCTCGATACATCTCGAAAATTTCGTCAACTGAGCTCTGCTGTAAATTTTCGGTTCATAAATAACGAGTTACAGAATCCCGCTGCTGGACAGATAACTTGATATTAGCGCATGCAAGATAAATTGTGCAGTCGGTAGGAATCTATGTAGTTTAATTTTAAAAAAAAGTCTGTTAATGAAATAAAATACGAATATGTAGATTTCACATTTCAGTTGATATTATTTCTGTATTGTATTTAAATATGAAAATATGTGGAAGTACATTCCACAAATCATTGTCAACCATACAAGTTGTAAGCTAACTATTATTGATGTTGAATTATATGCAGTAACTGCTGGTGATTAAACGTCAGATCTTTAGTGCTCACTTTATCCCGATCTATATTCGTGGACTCACGCAATGTACTTCGCGAAGGGCACTTCTGATATGGCGTACCAGTATTACATTGAATGTACCACAATTCCCTGGTCGCTATTTAATAACAAAAAAGGACTTGAAGCTCCAGTTTAGAGTGGAGTGGGATACAGCAGATCCTAACCCTATGACGACTGGCACGTGGACGATGTTGTAGCGTGTCACACGTATTCTTTACTACGCACAACAGTTAATTTATTCACATTACGTTTATCCATAGGCGCAACTTACCCCACTAAATAACCAACCAAGGTCTTAAAAAATACAATTAATTTAATATTGAATAATCAGTGATACTGTTACCAGTAGAATATTCAATGTTTAGCAATGAAAACTGCTAAAATAGCACTATTTTACACCTTGAAATCCGAAATTTTTCCAGGGGAGGACCCCCGAACCACCCGCTTGAAGATGTGGTGGGTGATTATAATATTCGCAGGATAGCCATCCTTCCCCGTCTGAAACTCATAAATTCTGACTACGTTACTGGTTACAGATAGGAGTAGCTCGAGTATAACAGTATTCACAGAATTGTGCCCGCCCCAAATGTCCATTCTAGTTGCGCCTATTCGTTTATCTACGATAAAAACACACACTTTAAACTACGCTTGTATAACTTTAAAAATTCACCGCGCGTCTGAAAAAAACATGATTATAGGGCCTCCAAAATAACTAAAAACGTCTTCTTTTAGAATGCTTTATCTTCGATAATACCACTTACATTCGTATAGGGCAAAACGAAATGCGCTATGGATGGCCTTTACTTCATACTATTCAAAAATTAAATTCTAGGGTCTCTGCTTAAAAGTCTCGTACGGAAAAAGACGGCAACGAAAACCTTGACACGTCAGTTTGGCGCGCTGTGAAGAGGCGATATGCTTCTCGCCGAGCATGGTACCTTGGCTCTTATCGCTCCGCTCTTCCCACGCGTCAAACACGGAAATTTGAAACCGGCACAGACTCCTCTTATGCCTCTTATGGAATCTTGTAAGGCTATATGTTGAAAAGTATTTTTGTATGCACTGATGGTTTTGCTTATAATTTTTAACTTCAGACCCCTCCCTAGGATAAAATTATGTGTGGACACCCGGTTAGAATAACAGACATGATATATTTTTAAAAAGTCATAAAATACGTAATATATTTCAATAAACGGAAATTTTTATAAACTATTAAATACATGCTTAAAAGTCGGTGCATAATAGACAGTCTCATAACTTGCGCATTTTATCGTTATACAATTACAAACTATGGTAATGTATTCAGCCCGGCATGTTGACACCTTTCTTGCGACGGTCGTGGTTAGGCTATGAATAACAATTTTCTTTTTGTGTAAAGAAATATAGTATTAAACGTCACAAAATTTTCCTTTACATCTGTAAAGCACAATTTTCTTTAGTGGTAAGGGTACATTTATTCCCTTATGAAAAGACATTGCACATCAATTTTTTTCTCTCACAATGAAGGCCATACAGAGTGAGACGGGAACGCAAGTCCGCCAATTTTGTACGGTGACAACTTATAAAATGGAAAATGTGTTTTCAACTAGTCGAAGTGGATACAGTCGGAGTAATACTACGATGAAGATTGGCATAAAAATGTCAAATATTCAAATATACTAAGTAACGTTACTATGAATGTCAATCAATGATAGATGAAGTAGTTTACTGTATTTGAGAGAAATTTTTAAGACAAATTCTATGGTAACAGTATTCTCACTGTATTTAATTTTGTAACCACACTTTTCACGCAACTTTTTAATAGGCTATCCATCCCAAACAAAATGTTATTAAATGCTTGGGCCCGAGTTTCTCGGCTTTCGAGATAATTATTTTTTAAAATCCATACGAGAGTCAATATCGTAAAATTGCTTCGAAAGTTTTTTGAAATTGGTTTTACTATGCAATGTAATTTTTCGAGACAAACTGTATGATGAGTATAGCTAATTTATCAATTAAAAGGAAATTTCGTTAATTAACTAATTAGTAACTATTTTGCAGTCTTCTGACTCGACAAAATTAGAGTATGCAGTTTAAATAAGTCATAGCAAAGTTACGAAGCGATTTTACGATATTGGCTCCCATTTACGTTTTAAAAAGAATTGACATTAAATGCGAAGACACTCGGGACCATGCCCTTAAGGCAATCAGTCGTGACTCGCCAAGGACAAAATAAAAGCAAACTGCACGCCTGAAAACCAGTCAACGACCCGCTGCACAAGCTGTTTGCTCTGCTACTACCTCGTTACGGTTGTGAACGGGTCACAGCTGGTCGCATCGGCCTCGAGAGGAGAAGGTCGGTTATATGATGCGTCACAGTTAAGTCATTGACCTGCCTCCTTGCACTACCACCTTACAATCCACGATCATAATCTACCTGTTCCGCCCGCAAAGGCCAACATGCCCACACTATGCCCACGAACTGGAACATGACCGCTCCATCGCTGCCTGGAGGGGTGGGGTTCAGTTCCCGCCGACGCAGAACGTGCCAATTTACTCGTTTGATCACCTGACACCACTCCGCTGTTTTTCAACACTAGACACAAACCTATGGACGTGTCTAAAATATTATTCGGAGGGGTTTTTGAAGTGCCATGTTATTGACAATATTAAAAATATTCGTTTTTGAGGTTTCCCGAATGCTTAAATTACAAATGTCATATTAATAATATTAAATTATTATTTTCTGTTTCCGTAGATGTTTGCGTGTTGCACAACGCAAAATGTTATGAACACAAAAAAAATTCTAATGTTTCTGAGGAAATGCGAAGGGTTGGTCAGCCCCGATCCCCTCCGTTTTTTTTTCACGCATCACGTACACAGATGTACAGGTAGTAAACAAACCGGCCCCTTGAATTTACATATAGGTGGTTCACTTTAAAGTGAGCACTTCCCAATACTTCTAATAATAATAATAATAATAATAATAATAATAATAATAATTATATATATATATATATATATATATATATATATATATATATATATATAGGTGTTATACAAGCAAAGTTTTGAGAGTTGTGAAATGTTTACACTAGTTTTTTAGTTACACGGAAGCTTTCGTATTTAAAATAGTAAAGATGGCGGCATAATGACTCGCAGAAAGTAGTGGTCAGTTTATCCTGAAGAGCCTATAATTACCACCCTAGACTGATGCAGGAACCGACGATACAGCATCAGTAATCCCGAAAGTGTATCAACTGCCAATATAAGAGAAAACCAACTGAAAACTTATTTTCTGAACACGAGCCTTCAGCGTACACATCATAATCGAAGTCTTAAAATGTAGAAATCAGGCACAATTCATGGAGATCACTGAATAACAAGCTATCTTACAAATATCTATTGGTCTTGCACGACACAAAAATATATGTTTAAATCGACACGAAAATAATTATTATTTTGTAAACATTATTTAAAAGAAATAATGCTAAATAAATTTAAATAAAATTTAATTTTCAAACAGAACTCTGTTAGTACGTAATTGGAATTAGGTCAGGAAAAATTATTCTCTGTTCACAAATATTTTTATCCAAGAAAACTTCAAACGTGTTCGAAACGAAAATCTTTGACGAAATTCAAGACATTCAATAAATTTAAAGACAAAATGGCCGCGGTTATAACATCCGCACGGCGTCACGTCGCATATAATAAATTTGAAAGAAAATTTGAAGCAAGATTTGATCGTGTAAAAGGGCTTCCTAGAAATGCCCGAGTGAAAGGGTAAGGTAAGTGGACTTTACGTCTCGTGGACAGCGAGGTCATTAGAGACCGTGACAAACTTGGTACAATAATATAGGCTGGGTGAGGAGTCGACCATGGCCTTTGATGATGAGGAACATTCTCAGCATTCGACTGGAACGATTTCGGAAAACCGAAATCGGGATGGCCGGAGACGGGACCGAGCCCGGATCCTCCGGAATACGAGTCGAGCGTGTTATCATTGCTCCACCTCGCTCGGTCGAGTGAAAGGGGACAAGCGGAGAGAAAACGAGAGAAAAATTAGATGAACGAGGAAAAGGCACACCCCAGAAGCTGCTCAGACTTCGCACTACTCACATCGACGGCTTGCTTGTCGGCTATTTCGGCGCAGCGGTCTGTCAAGTTCGTTTCCCCTACAGCCTGCAATGGTCGTGGAAACCAGAAACACTTCCCCGCACCACGCGATCCCGGGGCAAGTGGCAGGCCTATTAATAGCCGCCCAACACCTTTCACCTCCTGGTGAAGGTACTCCACATATCAACGACACGACAAGTTTCCTCGTCATCAGTCTAGTGCATACTTCGTGCACAGAATAGATACAACAAAGAACCTTCTGGTTCCCGTGTTCTCAAAGTCACACTGAGGCAGATTGTATTCAACATCTTACTGTTGCCCTAGAGTTGTATTAAGCGTCCTGACTGAGCCTGACATTTGTTGGCAACTAGTGGTTATTGTCCTTTATTCGAGAGGCGTATGTTCCGGATGTAATTTTATGACATTGTAAACGTACAACGATTGTGCTTGTAAAAAATACAACGTATACATTATTGTAATATTACAAGGTATAATGTTCTATTTGTACTTGTAATAAAAAAAACAGATTTTTAATACTCTTTTCACTTTATTCATGACACTTTTGAACAAACACATTAATACTAAAAAAAACTTTACGGTCGTACCGTGATTCGAACCTCCATCCTCACGTTTAGGTACCATGCAATGGATGCTAGTTAGCGTATTTGTATTTCTATACATCAAATGTCTACACTTCGGTGATGTGACTTTTTAAAATTTTGATGCACAAAAGCAATATGAATATTCACTGTTATCAATAAATTCATTTTAAAGGATGTGAAGGATGCGATTTGTGTATGCCTATTTAATTTCCGACAAACATGATTTTGTAAGACTACACATTTTCTTAAGTAATTTTTTCCTAAAGAAAATCCTTGTTACTTTACAATTAAATACTTTACAAGGTTAATTTTTGTCATGTTTAAAAAGTTTGCAAGACCCCATAGAAATTCCTTCTAATTTTTGCAAATAAATTTAACAGTGCCAGTACTCTCCTTGTAAAAATAAAAAAAAAAAAATAAAAACTCAAGAGTGGTATGTTTTTTTATTGCAGGTAGGAAATGTCAAAATTTTCATTTTCACTGTCAATTTAAGCAAGGAAATTCCCCCATAAAACATTTAACGTATCAAAGGGACGCACAGTACAATTTTATATTTATTATTATGTCATAAAACCTTGACAGAGGCGAGTTTACAGCGGAAAGTGCCTTGCTCATAGTCTATGACGTGCATACACGAATCGACCTGGCCTCTTCTTCGACATGTAAAATATCTCCAGCCATGAAAGTGTAGGCAAGAAATAGACTAAGGGTGTATCTGATCTCATTTATTCCTCAGAATGGTCGCAAGAAAGGAAAGTCTCTTCCAGGAATGGCAACCGGCTCTACTAAACCTTTTTTTAAATATTCTGAACCAAGATTATCATGCCTGAACAACCGTCCATTTTCACCATATAAAGCAGCGAGAAATAAGTTTTAAGGATTTAATAGAAGGACAAAAAAGGATATACACGAACGTAATGTATGTTATTCCTAAGCAGGCGCCAGTCCCGTTTGTTGGGTAGTTTTTCAATAAACTCGTGTCGGCACATAGCTCGGCGACGTTTGCAAATCTGGCGTTATAAAGAGCACAGATCCACCGTCATTTTAGCACTAAAGAGACAAAATAATCGGATTATTAGCCTTCCAATAAACATTTTTATTTTTTACCAGCGCGTTTAGTTAAATCCAGCTGTAAGTGACACGTTTTTAAATTTAACTTTCAACGACTGTGTTCCTCGAGTTAATATGTCAAAAGAATTCCAACAAATTATAATTATTTATTTTTGGTATGACGGTGTCTGAAATCAATGCATTAAACACTAAGGTGCCTGCCTACCTGCGCTTGAAACGAATTGCGGCGAGTTACAAGTAATGATACTTGGAAGAAACATCTCACCGCGCATTACTTTTGTACGTCTACGAAAAGGAAATATATTTCAAACAATGTTTCTATCAGTTTAAAAATTAGCATCGCTTACTGGAAACACGATTTTCAAGACTCTCAAAATGGCAAAAAACAGTTCTATTTAACTGGTGTATCTAGGAAAATCCCAACCGGATTCGAAAAACACAATAATAGAAATGGGTGCTGGAATTTGAACCTTAAGTATCGCAAATAAAATAACATGGTCACCGCTTAAAGTCCCATAGGAAAATGAATAATAGTAAAGCTCTGCGCGCCAGCCGCTGGGTTTGCATGTAGAGGCGATAATACATTACATACGCCGGCCTACGTCACTCTTAACGCTCCATCGGTTTTGTGCCTCACACCAACACAGTCTACCGAGACAAGAACCTTAATATTAGAAACGCTCCGTCAAAAAAAGTAATAGTCTCAAATCGATGCAACTCACGTAAATATAGCGCAAATAGGACGACTGCCTTTAATACAAGGCCAAAGAGTAGATGTTGGGTTATTTTTACCAGCAGGTTTTCAAGAGTGTTAATAGCGAGAGAGAAAAATAAGGTTGAGTCCACCTAGATCTGGTAATATCTTTGCCAATGCCAGAGGAACATGGTGTAGCGGCTGTTACAACATGCGTGTTTGTCAATAAGACCTCGCCGGTTACATTTCCAAGAGAGAAACTAATAACTAACCCAGTTCTACCTGTCGCACACGTGCTCAAGTGACACAGTTAAGGGGACTGCCTACATGTGCTTCAAATGCGTTGCAGCGAGTTACGACTATTCTTTTTATGACAAAACCATTTAACGCGCATTATATTTGCATATCTACGAACAACAAAACAATGTCGCTAAAATTACAAAAATTTGGCACGATTATTAGAAAACATCATTTTCGTGGCCATCAAAAAGGCCAAAAATGGCTTTCCAGGCTGCCGTATCCGCAAAATTAACAATCAGATTCGGGGGGGGGGGAGAAAAAGGATAATAGTAAAGCAATGCACACCAGCTGAGTAGATTGTGCGCAGAGGCGATAATGCATTACATACGCCGGTAGCAGCACCCTTATCACTCCATCGATTTTCTGCCTCACCCAAACAAATGTAGCCTATCTATGGCGTCTCACCTCATATGGTAAGTTTTCCATATACAGATCATATTATTGATGAAATTACTATAAGAATTTCCCACCGATTTAATATTATAGAAACGCCTTCGGTATTAGTCGCCAATTCTTTCATACGCATTGCCTGATGACTAGAGCCCTGAAAAATTCGCATTTTCTTTTAGGCGCAAGCTAAATTTTCAGCAACTATAGGTCTGTATCACTATCACAATTGGTCGTTGACTTACTCGACACTTCCTGGAAGTAGCTGAGCCAATAATAAAACTGTAGCTTAAGACAGGCCCATTTCACTGTGACAGCGAGCAGCTAATAAACACCTGCTGTCTGCACGATTACGCATATATTCTTGGAGGCTAGCCTACAGTTCAGTCAACCCGCTTATTTTTCCGGGCTCTACTGTTGCCTCTGAAAAGGCGAGAATATACTAATAATTACATATTTATTACTAATTAATGACGTCATTAATATTGGCCAGATGTTATGGATTTACGAGTTTACAGCTAAGTAACGATTCCTACTAGAGCAGATAATCTTACACTTTTAAGGTGTATTTCTGAACAGCCTAACAATACAAAAAACAGTATTACCAACTAGGCTTGTAATGCCCCACGGGCACAGTACATCAATTTTCAAAGTCATATTTTTATTTTAATATTTGTACCAGTTTATTTTTTCATATTTTAGACAAACGTTGTGACTAAATTTTGCTTTTATGAAATTTCTTATCTCTCAGTTTTGACGTAATGACTCAATGTCCAAATTTGCACATTACTGTTTTATGTACGCCACTAAAACCTACCGACATATCAAACTAAAAAAGTGAATAACGATGTAGACTGCGTCTCCTAAATAACAAAAAGAATATTTTTTTACTCTTTTATTTAATTTTTATGTGTTAATTTCTAATTTCAGAATTTTTATTTTCAATGCAAAAATTATTATTTTTTTTATTTTTATATAGGAGACATTGTAGCCTACAACATCGTTATTCACTGTAAATTTGTCCAGTTTGGAATATCAGTTGGTTTTAGTGGCGTACATAAAACCGTAAAATGCAAATGTTGGCATTTACGATTCATTACGCAACAACTATGAGAGATAAAAAAAAATTTCTTGAGAGCAAAATGTATTCACAATTTATGTCTAAAATAAGAGAAAAATATTTGGTACAAAAATAAAAAACGTGACATTGAAAATTGTGTAGACTGTGCCATCGCCGTAAAAACACGCACTGTACAAGGAAACTGTCAACTTTTTAATAACCACTATTTATCGCAATTCCTTTTAAGTTCGGAGGCTAATCGTGGCACGGCTGAACTTATGTTCAAGGTCGCAGACACCGTAAGCTTACAAGGAATGCGAACCAATAATCTCGATATACAAACGGAAGGTGTTTAAAGGGTGAAGACTTCAAAAGCAAAATCATTTAAGTTTTCGAAAATCGACAATAAGGACAAGAAAATAGTTCAGGTACTAGTTATCTAACATTTTTGACAGTACAGTACCTTCGGTTACTGACGAACTTGTTCTAATATCGAGTTTATGTTCATTTGATAACGGAACGGGTTTCAAAACTGTGCCCCAAAACTGTTATTATGGATTGTGCTTTATCATTTTTCTATATACACCACCAAAAAGAATCTCGAATTCAGTCATATTTAAGCGGAAATATATGAGCAATACCCTATTCAAACGGAAGCTTTACCAAATATCAGTGTTCAAAATCCTCAAAAGCAACAGTATCATATACAAAGTCAGGCTTAAAGGTAAGACGTATTGTACAGGTTCTACTGAATTTTAGATGCGACTTATCCGAGCGATATTCGTTGAAAGCATTTCATGAATGTTTAAGGCAACGGGTCCTAATTTACGCTGTCTTTATTTATATAATTTATAAATCCCAAAAGTGAGGAGATGATGTAAAACTTTCACATATTTTTGTCGATTTTTTTTACTACGTAGCCTAATTTCACAGCAAAAAAAAAAAAAATTATTTTGGCTAGTTACATGCTTAAATAAATTTTACAAGTTTACATAATTTTCTGATTCGAAAAAATTAACCCGCATAGATAAATCTACGAGATATGGACACAGTAAATCAGGAACTGACTGGGTCTGGTTAGCCAACAGTCACACGTTGCACAGGAAATAAAATTCGTTTCCGGCACATCCGAAGAAGTAATCAGTGATCAGACTGTCTTCTGAAGCAGGAAACTACTCTGCCCCTCGGACCGATGCGGGCTTGCATGTCACCGAGGGCGCTTCAGCCTCCTCCCCTCATAAACCATCAACCAACCAGTGTAATGGTCTGAGCGCCTAGCAACCAACTACCGCTGGGGGCGGACAACCATCGATTTTAGCGTAATACCCCCTCCACACCAGCCTCCCCCTTTTTTTTTTCGCCCGATGCAAGGCGACGTCGCGGGCATCACACGTGAGTTGCAGACCTGCCACCCACACGACAAATGTGCGTGCCAGACTACGCTTCGTATTCTACCGGCTCGCTCTATCCACATCGACTGGCATCGCATCTTTAACCCTTTAGTCGTCTATACAATATTAAAAAGTGAACCATACATAACGTACATTTAAAAAACTTTAATATACCACTTTTTTTTAACTGACTAAAAACTAAAATAATTTCTCCTTGCCACATACAGATTCCCCAACCCCACACATATTCCTAACATCACATACATTCTTAACCCCACATACATTCTTAACCCCACATACATTCTTAACCCCACATACATTCTTAACCCCACATACATTCTTAACCTCACATACATTCTTAACCTCACATACATTCTTAACCTCACATACATTCTTAACCTCACATACATTCTTAACCTCACATACATTCTTAACCTCACATACATTCTTAACCTCACATACATTCTTAACCTCACATACATTCTTAACCTCACATACATTCTTAACCTCACATACATTCTTAACCTC
>PNEQ01035146.1:0-12682 GCA_003012365.1 Medauroidea extradentata | reverse complement strand
CTCGTAATAATGATATGTTATGGTTTCAGTAAAATATCGTGCCGCTGCTAGGCAGTAAGACTAAAGTGCCTGTGTTGTTATTCGTAGGTTAGTCGTTCTACCATTTTACATTTGTTACATGTAGTTCAGAAACGTTTATTTTATAGAAATATTTCGTAAAAGTGATTAACAGAAGCGTTAAATAACAAGATCTGAAGCAGAAATTGTTGAAACATATTCCAAAGTCTGTGTAAATATATTTTGAAAGAGTTAAACCGTTTAGAATGCTGCGTAAGAAGGCGGCAACCAGTGAAATCGAACGTAGCTCCGTCGCTAGCGCGCCGCGAGCAGAATTCAAGCCGGTTGCGGGTGGGTAGGCAGCCCACTTGCCAGTTCTGTGTTGAATCGAAACACACTGTACACGAGAAACAGTTACTTGGTGGTGGCAGCGCAACGATTATGTCACCGTCATTTCAATGTAGGCCGGCATTGAGCAGTCCCAAGCCGACCAACCGTCATCAAGAGATTTCCGGAGTTTCGTAGCACATTAAGCATCATGAGGACGACATCGCCAGGTGCGTCAAGAACAGTGAGGACAGAAGGGAATATTGAGAGAGTGCGAGTAGCGATGATCTATAGCCATACATGGTTGGCATCACGCCACGCAACCACATTACGTCTGTGACGCGAATCTGCTATGAAAGTGATGAAAACAGATTTTGAGACCGTGTCTCAATTCAAAGAGTACTTTGATGACCGAGTTCGAATAACACCAAGAGAGAGCTCTCCAGTTGGGACGAAGCTCTCTCTTATTTGTAAACTAAAAATGCAAAGTTTACAAGTGTATAAATTTTTTATAAGTACAAGTTATAAACTTATTGAATATAATTGAAACCATTTGAATAATAATTTTAAAACTTACCGGCGTCGTGTTTCAAACGGGAAATAGTTGTTTCAGGCGAAGCCACAACTTTTTATTTCGTGTATTTAAACGCATATTAGGGCCGAAAATGTTTACTGAATTTCTCGCCGTAGGTAACTGTTCATTGTAAACAATTATTTATGTACAAATATTTAAATATTTGCAATATATGTCGCACGTTTCTTCTTTAACCCCAAACCATAGTTGCAATCAAGATGGCGTATACCAGAGAGCACGAGATAGCGAGAGCGAGTATACAACTTCGTTCTCTCGCTCTTTCGTACTCTCGGTGAACAACTGATACAGGCACCGGGTGAACAATTGATACAGGCACCGAATGCTCTCTCTGACGTAGATGCGGCGTATTTGCGAGAGCTAGAGCACGAAAGAACACTCTTTAAGGGAATTGAGACACGGCCTAAGTTTCATCCTTACAAGATTGTGTAAGGCAAAGGTAAGAGGGCATTACGTCACGTCTACAGTGAGGTCATCAGAGACGGTGACTCACAACTTGATACAAAGACGTGAGTTAGGAGAGGAGTCAGTCAGCTTTAACTTGGAGAGATTTCGGGAAACCACGGACAACCGAAATCGGGATGATCGAAGCCGGGGATCGAACCGAGTCCTCCAAAACGCGAGTCCAACATGTTACCGTTGTGCCACATCGCAAGATTGTATGTATGAGTATAGTAATTACAAGTAACTGATTACGGCCAGCGGGTAGATTATGCTGCTCTTATGCATGTTCTATTTCATGACAAACCCGATGTTTTGTCACCTTCATGACAGACAAGGCATATTTCCACTTAAATGGATTCTCTAATCAACAAAACTGCAGGTATCAGGCAAAGGTCATTTCGGAGCAGCTCCATCAGAAGCCACCGTATACACCCAGCGTGACAGCGTTGTGTGCGATGACAAACTGTGTGTTATCGGCACATACTTGTTTGAGAAGAATCCGGCAGTTGCCACTGTTAACGCAGCAGTTGTATGACTATGCTTAACAACATTTTTCTGCCACAACTGCAGTGGCAAGACTTACCCAGAATGTACGGTTTCATAATGACGAGGTTGCGGTTCACACTGTCGATGGCACTCATACGGCATTTGTTTCCAGGTCGTGTAAAGTCCAGGCTCGGTGACGTGCCCTGGCCTCCTGGATCCTTAGACCTCGGCATATGCGACTTTTTCTGTGTGGGTATTTGAAGTATCGGGTGTATCGAGACAAACCTCTCACTTAGAATGACTTGAAGGAGTCCATTCATACATATTGAGGTGGAGCTCATCAGTGTGGAGTCTCTGGAACAGGCGCGGAGGAACTTCATGAGCAGGATCGAAACTTGCGTCAGGAAAGGTGCCTTGCTGATATCATTTTCGCCACATAAACGTAGTGCCGTAGACCTACGAACATTTTGTTACAAGTTCAACCAATGTCTTTTGTAAATTTTCCTTTTTATAGCAATTTCATAATGACAACGTTCCTCGTGGTTCCTCATTTCCACACTGTGATCATTAACTGCACCGTGATCCCTAAAAGTCGACGCGTAAGAAAACAGTACCCCGCGAAATAAATCAGTTTTTTTTTTTTTGCATTTCCCATTGAAAAAACGTTACTCGATTCCGGAAGTAGTCGCCAAGTAGTTCTAGAACCATAGCTACATGGTTGACATGCTATTTATAACGTAGCGTTATTCTCTCCAAACATTTTATTGCTGTATCCCGTCACATCACGCAATTCTTAATGTGCGTGCATGAGAAATATGAGCCACTGCAGCCGCATGATTATTTTCTCAATTGCTCTACTCCATTAAATTTGCGCACTTGTGACAGTAGTAATATATTTGTACATCTCTGGAAAGCGAAGTGCGCAATTTTATCGCCTGGAAAACGCTAAGCTTAACAGCGTGACAGCATTTTTGACATTCCAAACCCATAATCGAAAATCAAAATTGTATGGTTTTCAAAACAAATTAGAGACCTACAAACTTACATAACAGTAATTTTTGCACTACAAACATTATAGAACGCATTAAAATGTCATTAACACGGAGAATTTAACAGAAATGTTGATAATGAACTAATAAGTCATTGCATTAAAAAAAAGCATTAGGGGTCCATTGGCCTACCAACTGTCAAAAATATTCTCGAATAATCAGAACTAAAATTTCAAAATAAGATGCATCAAATTTAATGGAATAGCTGGGAACGTTAAGTTAGAACATTATCCACATTCTTATTTTATTTATATTTTGGTCTTCAACGTTTGTTGGCAGGACATAGAATATTACTTAGCGAAAATTGTAAATAAGTACAATATTAATGAAATTCTTTAACAGGAAGGTCACACTGGAGTGTTGATCTTTCGATATAACTATGGAATTAAGACGTAATACAGGTGAATTGTCGAAATTTACATTGTACAAAATAAAATGTTCATAAAATGTCATATTAAGTCTTATCTCAGGTTAACTGACGATAATCACACTTTTTATTGGTGAATTGCAAGTTGCTCTCAAATGTTGTGGTAAATACAGCAAGTAGTACCCAAAAACTTACGATCGCTTAGATTTGTTACACAGCAACATGCTGATTATCTCATTACGTAAATAGCTTGACAGAGCTTTTCACGGCGGTTTTGTGTTGCCGCAAAGTGAGTTTGATTTAGTAGGTCATGCAACAAGAACCTTGAGTCTGTCAATACGTGTGAAGGCTGTGGCGTGCTACATAGATATTTAATAATCCACAACAGGACCTAATGTTAGCAGCGTGTGAATGAAGATCAGATTGTGCATTTATTTCCTGGGCCAGTTTGTTCTTTATCGCGCAATGAATGGTGCGCAGTTATACAACGGAACCGTCTGTCTTCCGCCTAAAACGCTGATTAATAGTTTGGCTGCACGGGATCCGTCCACTGTTCGTAGGGCGAGTGAAAATAATGTAAAACGACGATTAATCTCCGTTGTCGCAATTCACATATTGGCCGCGAAAACAAGTGAGCGATAGGATGTTTTTCACGTTATTTAGCAGGCCAACAAAGTAATTAATAACCACGTGATACAAAGTGTGGGTCTTGTCGCGGAAAAACGCTCTATTTACTTCGAATTATGACATGTTTTCCAAATGAAAGGGTGGCATAAATCGACCGGATGAAAAACACGATGACCTATGACTTGGCTTTGTAAAACTACGTGACATTTCGGGGATACGCATAAGTCAGGATTCATAACAGACAGGATAATCAAGCTGAAGTGTGTATCTACAAAGCAGGGGGTTTGGATACTACCCTGCTTTTAGATATACTTACTGCAAGTAAGCATCTGTATAAAAACCATGTCACACGCAGAATTCGTGAACAACAAAGGAAATGAACAAAATAAAAGAACAGCGTCCGATCAGTATGACATTGTGCTCATTCGCTGATTTGTGGGCAAAAAAACATATTATATAAGCTTGCTTATTCTGCAGGTGGACACAAAGTTGTGGCAGTTGTAGGAATTTAAGCTTAATAAGAAGGCAATTATTACATTCGTAATACAATATTGTTAATACCGTGACAATGTTTACGTTACGTAAATGAAACTAAATTATTACGACAGATTGGGAGAAAAATAATGGTACAGGGATGATGAGTTTTCTGCATACTTTCCGAAGGATTACCTTGCTATCTGTGTAACTCTATGTTGAGTCTGTGTGTATATCTGTATGTGTACGTCTGTGTGGGTGTTTGTGTGTGTCCCTAAAACGTCTGAACAGGTCGACAAAATTTCATAAAATTTGGAACACACGTAGCACTTAGTAATCACTTGACGTTTATGTATTTGTCGTGTTCATACTTTCAAAATGACGAAACTTTGTTACGTTTTCTTGTAAAATGAAAAATCTTAGGAAACTAATTTTCCGAATTTCATCAAACTTTGTACGCATAGAGTAAGTACGGTGGCTTGGCAGTAATGTAGTTTGTTAGTGTCATGTTTACGTTTTCAAAATTGTGGTCGCCTGAAAAAAATGTCATTACGAGAGATGTCTGAGTAACTGTTTTTCATAATTTCAGTAAATGCAAAACGAAAATTTCACAGACTAAAGAAGGAAGCTTCGCGTGACTGGTATCCGATGTCTCGGATCCCGTCTATTTATTTGTGATTTATGCACTTCATAAAGAAAGGAGCAGAAACGCTAAACATAGTTTATTGTGCAGGATACCACGTTCCCATTGAGATTCTATCTTTATTGATAAACACAGATAAATAATATTTAAAATTCCCAAGTGCTATCAGGCTGATAATGCAGTTTGATAACATTATAATTGCGCGTGTGTGCTAAGAGGTATTAAATGCGCCAAGCGATTATCTTCAAAGGGTAATTATGCTGATAAGCCATCGTGAGTAAAATAAAAACACATTTCTTTACTTTTATATTTTTATAACTGTATTCTAGGCAAGAAAAGCCGTTGTGGTCAAGGGTTCTATCCCTGGCAGGTTTGGTCCCGAATTTTCTTTCATGTGGAACGTGGTGGACGTTGCCGTTAGCCGGCAGGCTTTTTATTTAATTTTCATTCCGTCGCTGCTCATTCTCACCTAGTACATTCCTCGAGCTGGCATGCCTCGCTAGTCGAGCAGCTTCACTCCTTTCATACACAATGTGACTCTGCCCGAAGGCAAGCGAAATCAATGTAAATCTTTAATTAACTACTTTTTGCCAACTTATAAACTTTGTTTTGTAGGCTGAGAAGACGTACTTGCAGAAGAATTCGTTTATAAGTAAGTCTTAACACCTCGTCAACGACTAGTTAATTGTAGACGGTTCCAGATATTGAGACTATTAAGGAAAGTACTGGAAGTTGTCATGGCCTGTAATAAAGGGCGACCTCAGATATCTCTTGGAGTAATGTTGGAAAATAATGGAAAACTTAGATAAGTATGATCGGAAATAGCCTCGAAACATTGACCACCAAGTTCTGAGTTCAATGTGTTAAAATATTGCACTGCATAGAGTGGTTAGATTCAGGGCAAAAAATATATAACTTTGTGCTTTCAATTGCATCAAATAGAGAACAGCAGGTGTTCACTTAACACGTTTTAAGTATTTTGTCTACGAAGCGTTCAACCTCGGAGATTAAAAAAGGAATACACGTTCAAGAGTCTTCTTCAAATAAATATTGTTCTAAGTGGACATGTTTTTAAAGAAAAGCTTTTGTCAGATGTTAAGTTCTAATTCTATAGAATTTAACTCATCAATTCACAATTCACATTTCACAAGAATGGTAAGCGGATAAATGGTTTCGAAAATACGCTTCTATCAGCATTCCTGTAAAATTACATTAAGAAAAATTTTGTTTGGTGAGGTTAACTTGAAAACTAATATCCTCGTTTTTAACTATGCTGCTTTAAGTTTAATGGACAGAGCTCTTAAAATAGTGTTCAAGTTATCAGGATCTTTTTCCTGAATTTTCAGTGTATTTTGTATATTTACAATATTTGATCAAAAGAACAAGTGTAAAAAAGGAATAACATACTAATATTTTTAATTAATATGGGCAATTATGTATGTTACAAACACACTGGTTCAATTATGTGTAGCCTCAGCAGCTGTTCATTAGCTGCACGCTGACACAGTGATATTGGCCTCATTTAGTTATATGTTGGCTCAGCGAATTCCAGGAGTTGCCAAATAAGTCAAATGGTAATTGCGAACATGACACGAACTTACAATTACTGCTAGTACCTCAAAGCAAACGCGACATTTTCAGGTCTGTAATGACAGATTAAATTTTTAATACTTTGCATTACAAACTACAAAATTACGCCACATTAATATATTAATCCACTACATATGATGAATGCTTAATACACTAATACACGACAGCTAAAGTAGTTCCATATAAATCCAGTAAGTTATGTCAATGTCGTTATATAATAAGAAAATTAAAGCAAAATGGCACTTAGTTAAAGACTGATTGAAGACCAATTATTACTTTATTCCAGAGAAATTTCATCATTGAGTTACTATGCTTCATGTAATATTTATGCAGGTATTTACCATTGTGACTTACAAATTTTGTGAAAGTTATATTGCAAAATTTTTAATTTCGAAATGATCATACTTGTGTTAATCTACACAGTGTGTAACAAGAGCAAACCTGCATTAAAACACTCACTGTCTACTTTGTTAGATGTACAGTACAACTGCCCAATCAATAGAGCAGCAACCAATGAACAAGTAGTTCTGGACAAAGCGTACAAAGGAATGTGTAACAATAGCAGACCTGCATGAAACACTCACTGTCTACCTTTTAGATGTACAACTGTCCGATCAATGGAGAAGCAACCAATAAACAAGTAGTTCTGGACAAAGCGTACAAAGGAATGTGTAACAATAGCAGACCTGCATGAAACACTCACTGTCTACCTTGTTAGATGTACAACTGTCCAATCAATGGAGAAGCAACCAATAAACAAGTAGTTCTGGACAAAGCGTACAAAGGAATGTGTAACAATAGCAGACCTGCATGGAACACTCACTGTCTACCTTGTTAGATGTACAACTGTCCAATCAATGGAGAAACAACCAATAAACAAGTAGTTCTGGACAAAGCGTACATAGGAATGTATAACAATAGCAGACCTGCATGAAACACTCACTGTCTACCTTGTTAGATGTACAACTGTCCGATCAATGGAGAAGCAACCAATAAACAAGTAGTTCTGGACAAAGCGTACAAAGGAATGTGTAACAATAGCAGACCTGCATGAAACACTCAATGTCTACCTTGTTAGATGTACAACTGTCCAATCAATGAAGAAGCAACCAATAAACAAGTAGTTCTGGACAAAGCGTACAAAGGAATGTGTAACAATAGCAGACCTGCATGAAACACTCACTGTCTACCTTGTTAGATGTACAACTGTCCAATCAATGGAGAAACAACCAATAAACAAGTAGTTCTGGACAAAGCGTACATAGGACTGTGTAACAATAGCAGACCTGTATGAAACACTCACTGTCTACCTTGTTAGATGTACAACTGTCCGATCAATGGAGAAGCAACCAATAAACAAGTAGTTCTGGACAAAGCGTACAAAGGAATGTGTAACAATAGCAGACCTGCATGAAACACTCACTGTCTACCTTGTTAGATGTACAACTGTTCAATCAATGGAGAAGCAACCAATAAACAAGTAGTTCTGGACAAAGCGTACAAAGGAATGTGTAACAATAGCAGACCTGCATGAAACACTCACTGTCTACCTTGTTAGATGTACAACTGTCCAATCAATGGAGCAGCAACCAATGAACAAGTAGTTCTCGACAAAGCGTACAAAGGAATGTGTAACGATATCAGAACTGCATGAAACACTCACTGTCTACCTTGTTAGATGTACAACTGTCCAATCAATAGAGAAGCAACAAATAAACAAGTAGTTCTGGACAAAGCGTACAAAGGAATGTGTAACGATATCAGAACTGCATGAAACACTCACTGTCTACCTTGTTAGATGTACAACTGTCCAATCAATGGAGCAGCAAAAAATGAACAAGTAGTTCTGGACAAAGCGTACAAAGGAATGTGTAACGATATCAGAACTGCATGAAACACTCACTGTCTACCTTGTTAGATGTACAACTGTCCAATCAATGGAGAAGCAACAAATAAACAAGTAGTTCTGGACAAAGCGTACAAAGGAATGTGTAACGATATCAGAACTGCATGAAACACTCACTGTCTACCTTGTTAGATGTACAACTGTCCAATCAATGGAGCTGCAACCAATGAACAAGTAGTTCTGGACAAAGCGTACAAAGGACTGTGTAACAATAGCAGACCTGCATGAAACACTCACTGTCTACCTTGTTAGATGTACAACTGTCCAATCAATGGAGAAGCAACCAATAAACAAGTAGTTCTGGACAAAGCGTACAAAGGAATGTGTAACGATATCAGAACTGCATGAAACACTCACTGTCTACCTTGTTATATGTACAACTGTCCAATCAATGGAGCAGCAAAAAATGAACAAGTAGTTCTGGACAAAGCGTACATAGTACAGTGTAACAATAACAAACCTGCATGAAAACACTCATTGTCTACCTTGTTAGATGTACAACTGCCCAATCAATGGAGCAGCAACCAATAAACAAGTAGTTCTGGACAAAGCATACAAATGACTGTGTAACAATAGCAGACCTCCATGAAACACTCAATGTCTACCTTGTTAGATGTACAACTGTCCATTGAATGGAGCAGCAACCAATAAATAAGTAGTTCTGGAAAAAGTGTAACAAATGACTGTGAAACAATAGTAGACCTGCATGAAACACTCACTGTCTACCTTGTTAGATGTACAACTGTCCAATCAATGAAGCAGCAACCAATAAACAAGTAGTTCTGGACAAAGCGTACATAGGACTGTGTAACAATAGCAGACCTGCATGAAACACTCAATGTCTACCTTGTTAGATGTACAACTGTCCAATCAATGGAGAAGCAACCAATAAACAAGTAGTTCTGGACAAAGCATACAAAGGAATGTGTAATAATAGCAGACCTGCATGAAACACTCACTGTCTACCTTGTTAGATGTACAACTGTCCAATCAATGGAGAAGCAACCAATAAACAAGTAGTTCTGGACAAAGCGTACAAATGACTGTGTAACAATAGCAGACCTCCATGAAACACTCAATGTCTACCTTGTTAGATGTACAACTGTCCATTGAATGGAGCAGCAACTAATAAACAAGTAGTTCTGGAAAAAGTGTAACAAATGACTGTGAAACAATAGTAGACCTGCATGAAACACTCACTGTCTACCTTGTTAGATGTACAAGTGTCCAATCAATGGAGAAGCAACCAATAAATAAGTAGTTCTGGACAAAGCGTACATAGGACTGTGTAACAATAGCAGACCTGCATGAAACACTCAATGTCTACCTTGTTAGATGTACAACTGTCCATTGAATGGAGCAGCAACCAATAAACAAGTAGTTCTGGAAAAAGTGTAACAAATGACTGTGAAACAATAGTAGACCTGCATGAAACACTCTCTGTCTACCTTGTTAGATGTACAACTGTCCAATCAATGGAGCAGCAACCAATGAACAAGTAGTTCTGGACAAAGTGTACATAGGACTGTGCAACAATAGCAGACCTGAATGAAAACACTCACTCTCTTACTTGTTAGATGTACAACTGTCCAATCAATGGAGCAGAAACCAATGAACAAATAGTTCTGGACAAAAAGTACATAGGACAGTATAACAATAGCAGACCTGCATGAAAACGCTCACTGTCTACTTTGTTAGATGTACAACTGTCCAATCAATGGAGCAGCAAACAATGAACATGTAGTTCCGGACAAATCATACATAGGACTGTGTAACAATAGCAGACCTGCATGAAAACACTCCCTGTCTACCTTGTTAGATGTACAACTGTCTAATCAATGGAGCAGCAACCAATGAACAAGTAGTTCTGGTTAAGCGTACATAAAACTGTATAACAATTGCAGACCTGCATGAAATACTCACTGTCTACCTTGTTAGATGTACAACTGTCCAATCAATGGAGAAGCAACCAATAAACAAATAGTTCTGGCAAAGCGTACAAAGGAATGTGTAACAATAGCAGACCTGCATGAAACACTCACTGTCTACCTTGTTAGATGTACAACTGTCCAATCAATGGAGAAACAACCAATAAACAAGTAGTTCTGGACAAAGCGTACATAGGAATGTGTAACAATAGCAGACCTGCATGAAACACTCACTGTCTACCTTGTTAGATGTACAACTGTCCAATCAATGGAGAAGCAACCAATAAACAAGTAGTTCTGGACAAAGCGTACCAAGGAATGTGTAACAATAGCAGACCTGCATGAAACACTCACTGTCACCTTCTTAGACGTACAACTGTCCAATCAATGGAGCAGCAACAAATTAACAAGTAGTTCTGGACAAAGCGTGCATAGGACTGTGTAAAAACAGCAGACCTGCATGAAAACACTCACTGTCTACTTGTTAGATGTACAACTGTCCATTCAATGGAGCAGCAACCAATGAACATGTAGTTCTGGACAAAGCGTGCATAGGGCTGTTCAACAATAGCAGACCTGCATGAAAACACTCAGTGTCTACCTTCTCAGATATACAACTGCCCAATCTATGGAGCAGCAACCAATGAACAAGTAGTTCTGGACAAAGCGTACATAGGACTGTGTAACAATAGTAGACCTGCATGAAAACACTCACTGTTTACCTTGTTATACGTACAACTGCCCAATCAATGGAGCAGCAACAAATGAACAAGTAGTTTTGGACAAAGCGTACATATCACTGTGTAACAATAGCAGACCTGCATGAAAACACTCACTGTCACCCACGTTACGTTGTCATATGTACAACTAGCCGCTCATTGGAACAACAGCAAATGAACATGCCGTTCAAAACACACGGCGGTATCTATAAACGTTTTTCGGTTGCTATCCATTCACTCTTTGGTGCGAAACAGGCACTGTAAACCCCTGTCAGTGGTTGTTTGACTGCCTGGAATTAAAGGGTCGTCCTGTTTTAGGTAAATGTAATCAGACGGTGATTCGAAAGCCTGTTCAGCTGTTTTATAACAATGGCGGTGGATTTTAGACTTATCTGGAATATCCTGCCACACGACACTTGTCGAAACATAAACACAATATTTAAATATTTATTGAAACGTGTTAGGGAGTCAGGTACATGGAAGTTTTTTGTTTTATGAATAATCAGAAGCTACTTGAAGTATACCTGATCCGTTTTGAATGTAACCTATACAATATTCCATGGAAGGTTTGTTTCTAGGTACAATTATTTTATAAATCGTAATTGTTGCTGTACTTATGATGTATTTATTTGTAATTTTAATACCTCTGTTTTTAAAAGTACAGAAAACACAAATAAACAACATTAACACGCGAAACAGGCTTGACACAAATCTGTTTCGTCTTGCTTTCTCTAGCCTGTATGAACTCTAGGGTTTTCGTATGGAAATGAACGACAGATTGCTTTAGAAGTTTCATCACGTGTTTGTATCCATTCGTGCATGCCAGCTCACATCACGAGCTGCTGGGTCTCGTAAGCTTAACCATGGTAATTAATTCATGGCCTGTGGCATCTCCTCCGAAGCCACCGAACCACCGCTGTGATCGCGAGCGCCGCGCGTGTGATTTTAGCGAATCAGGACGAGGTGCGGGCACGGCCAGGCGAAACATACACCGCCTCATCCCCCTGGATAAGGTTATTTATACTATATGTTAGAACGAAATTCTGCCACTAGTTACGCTGCGATCACTAACTGGTCAAATAAAGTACGAACCTGTAGTGAAACAAAATTTAACTAGGTTAGGAAAAGGGTAGAAGTAATTTAATGTAATTTTAAAACGAAAAAAAGAATTGCTTTTAAATTATCAATTTTATGTTACTTTAAATTCAAGAAAGCTCTGTGGTTGGTCAGCTTACACATCTTGTCAATCCCAGCGCTCAAGTGGCAGAAATTTTCCCTGTGCCAAAATTTAACATAGATATTTTCATCTTGTAGTACAGCTAACCTTATCCTAGATAATATTAGTCAACTTTATGAGCAAACACCGAGAGTGATGCAATTGTTAAGTGTGATCACTTGCTCCGCGAATTAATGCATGAGAATTCGACGTCAGAGATTGTTCTTCAGAAGTACGTTATTCGAGATGAAGTTTTGCTCAAAAAGGTGGCAAAAACTTTTTTCTAGGATCTCTTTTTTTTTCTTTTTTTTTTTTTT
>PNEQ01035145.1:0-12682 GCA_003012365.1 Medauroidea extradentata | reverse complement strand
ACAGTTAAGAGTGTAACCTCTCGACAGTTAAGAGTGTAACCTCTCAACAGTTAAGAGTGTAACCTCTCGACAGTTAAGAGTGTAACCTCTCGGCAGATAAGAGTGTAACCTCTAGACAGATATGAGTGTAACCTCTCGACAGTTAAGAGTGTAACCTCTCGACAGATAAGAGTGTAGCCTCTCAACAGTTAAGAGTGTAACCTCTCAACAGTTAAGAGTGTAACCTCTCGACAGATAAAAGTGTAACCTCTCGACAGTTAAGAGTGTAACCTCTCAACATTTAAGAGTGTAATTTCTCGACAGTTAAGAGTGTAACCTCTCGACAGATAAGAGTGTAACCTCTCTACAGATAAGAGTGTAATCTCTCAACAGTTAAGAGTGTAACCTCTCAACAGTTAAGAGTGTAACCTCTCGACAGTTAAGAGTGTAACCTCTCGACAGTTGAGAGTGTAACCTCTCGACAGATAAGAGTGTAACCTCTCAAAATTATGAGTGTAACCTCTCAACAGATAAGAGTGTAACCTCTCAACAGTTAAGAGTGTAACCTCTCAACAGTTAAGAGTGTAACCTCTCAACAGTTAAGAGTTTAACCTCTCAACAGTTAAGAGTGTAACCTCTCGACAGTTAAGAGTGTAACCTCTCAACAGTTAAGAGTGTAACCTCTCAACAGTTAAGAGTTTAACCTCTCAACAGTTAAGAGTGTAACCTCTCAACAGTTAAGAGTGTAACCTCTCAACAGTTAAGAGTTTAACCTCTCAACAGTTAAGAGTGTAACCTCTCAACAGTTAAGAGTGTAACCTCTCAACAGTTAGAGTGTAACCTCTCAACAGTTAAGAGTGTAACCTCTCAACAGTTAAGAGTGTAGCCTCTCAACAGTTAAGGGCCACAGATGTCGAATGGTCATATCACGCGCCTCCTACCAAGGCGATCTGGGTTCGATTCCCGGCGAGGTCGGTCCCTGGATATTCGCATTTGGTAATCGTGCGATTCGGCGATTTTCTTAGGGATCTCCAGTTTCCCTATCCCTCTCATTCCGGCGCTGCTCCATAGGTCGTGTCACCCCTCATCAGCGCCGTAGTCCTCAATGTTAAGCACTGACCAAAATCTTCCACTCAACATTTAACATTAATTAAACATAAATATGTACTGGAAACAGAGGAAGATCTAGGTTTTCTTTATCGTTATAGTTGTGAAAATTTCTAGTATTGAGGAGGTAGGATGTTTGTTTACTGTCTTTGGTTTTCTAGGGGACTTCGCTGGTTATAAACAAGGGGCTATGGGTAAGCACAACCCCTTGGTGGAAAGCGAGGTTATTTAGGTGTCTCGCCCTCCCGTACCCCAGTGTGACAAACTGAAACAAGAAGTTACCATCATAACTGACAAGCCTACTTTCCTCGGAGTAGCTGCAAATTAACTCTGAGAATTAAAATCGTTTACATATATCTAGGACTATTAAACAGTAACATTAATTTTAACATATTATAATCTAAATGCACAAAAGTTAAGTCAGCTTACTAAGTAATATATGCGTACCTAGTTTGATAAAATTGGAGAAAATAATTCTGAAACATCATTCTATCGTAAAGATTAATAGTTTCTGCAAATTGACTTCAGTCAAAGTGAATTTAGGTGAAACGACATTAGGCAAAACGAATTTAGGAAAAACTACTTTTTATTGCATTTTATTCAAATTCGAAACGACATTTGAAATGTAATAAGCTACTGATAAATACTACGTTAGTTATAATTGGATGGTGATACAGCCCAGGGTTAATTTTTGAAATGATTTTTACTATGCAAACTCCAGTACTGCTTACCACTGAAGTTCCGGATGAGTTCGCCTGGCGTCCCTGTAATTGTGCATGCAGAAACTCTACATGTACTAAAACTAGCTATGAAAGAAATACACAGTCTGATAACTTTCTGAACCAATTTTATGATGAAAAATATTTCTAGTAGCCTTTGACAAAATACGTGCATAAGGTTGGTATCTTACAATATTAAAATATTTACTTGGCTGACTCATGTGACTGTTGCATGAAGGATAATCTTTGAAATCGGAAACGTAGGTACCATACATTGAGTGCAAATACAAAACATTAAAGTTCCGATAAACTGTCTCACTCAGTAGAAAATTATGATGATTATGAAAGTAATGAAATGTGTCTCGACTAGTAAGAAAAGAGCGTAGAGCAATGTGATCTTAATCAAAGGGTATCGTAATGTGAAAAGAAAAAGACTTATCAAGGACAATCTACGCCCTAAAACCAAACTAACAGCAAACTAATCATGGTGAGCGATGTACAGGCTCTGTATTAATGAGAGTCGTGACTTAGTTGAAATCTTCCTGCGGTGAGCGCAGTTCAATGTCACCTCGATTTCTTGCAAACCTCTCTGCTGCCGGGTTCTTTCGACCTCTTCCCTCAAAAACACACCAATCCATAAAAAAAAAACTCCACCGGAGTGTCTTGCTCAAAACTCATAGATACGACTCCGTCTTATTTTCATAGCACAATAACCAAAACTGCTAGTAATTACTACGTGATAAAATTATTTCTTCATATATGTCATAACTTACTATTCTTAAAATATAAAATAGCCGCCAATACGAAAATATGAAATCAGGATAAACGAAATTCACAAATGTCAAGTCAGCTGTGTAGTTAGTAAAAATTTACAAAGTTTGATTAAATTATTAAAAATATTTTCTAATATGTAATTCTGTGCTAAAAATTTAAATTGTCACCACTGAAAAATCATTAACGTATTGTGTTTCAAATCCACAAAAATAAAGTCCGCTGTGTTTGTAGTACTAGCAGTGCGCCCGCGGCTTTGCTCGCGTGTGGTACTCACAGCAGATTATATATATATTAAGTTGTAAACCCTCTTTGTACGCCAGATAGGTACCAGTTCAGTTATCAAGTGTTATAATGACAAATCTGCTAGTTGAGTTAAATCTGCAGCAGGATAAGTAGCTATAGTTATCCACACGAAAAGCAGTCTTAGGTTTGGTCATGTCACTAACAGAAAATTCACCTGGGCTTTATTTATAGAAAACAGAAAAGTTGACGTTGTGGGGTAGTCACAGACTCCTTAATGTAAGATGTTAATTGAATGAAATACGTAGTTTACGTGGTATGAAGACTGATTTCCCTCGAACACAACCATTGGTGATGGTTACCTCTATTACATATCTGTTTTTAACACCTTCACTTGACGTCAAGTTCCATTGGCAGTTTTGGCGGGATAAGGTTTTGCATAAATATAAATTTCTGTTGTACCCCAACCCTTGGGTTAGTGAGATGGTTTAAGTGGGATGACGCTGTCGAGAAACTTTAGTGGATAGTGGACAGCATGATACATTTCAACCACTGTTGAACGACTTCATCCAAATTGCACTAATTTAATATGTTTTACAGTTTTTGTGTGTCAGGATTACCTGTTTACACAGTTTTAATGGAATTTGAGACAAGAACCTTCAAAACAATAGACCTGAGCTACAAACAGCTGCGCCACATAACGTCGGAATTATATTAATAATATCCTAGGATCATTAACGTTGTACAGCAACGATAGAATTATAGGTTAGAACGAAACTCCGCAATAATTTATTTCTCGCTTGTCGTACTTGCTTTTTGGATCGTCTGCCTTGAAAGTTTACAAACTAAGTTTTCTTCTTAATAATTAAGTTATTTTATGAAACAAAACATTGTAATACTTTTTTTAGTTACTTACTTAAGCATCATTCTGACGCGAAGACCACCTCAATATCTCTACTGGTTAAAGAATCATCCATTGATAGAAAACAAATTGTATACTTTTTCGCTATTTAGGTGTTGGATTTCGAAAAATTTTAATTTCACACCTTAAATATTTGTTCAAGTATCCAAGTGAAGTGAAAATCATGACGATAGCTCGTTCAGTCGAAGCAAAATCGATCATTTATTAAAAATCACATATCACCCCTGTATAGTACTAAGGGTTCGAATTTTTAAAAATCTTAACATTTTTCGCGGCCTCTTACCTGATCATCATCCGGAAGCAAACTTAACTGAATATCTCGATGGGTTCGACGTTTATCGTAGATTTATCTAAAACACATTCTAGGTCTTTTCACCTACTAAGAGACTGAATTTTGAAAAACAATTGAATCACATTTTAGACTATTTTTCTGGTTTCTCTTGGACGTGATAAACACGATAGCCCGCTAGGTTCAATGTATGTATATGTATATATATATATATATATATATATATATATATATATATATATATATATATATATATATATTGAAAACACATTTCATCCATTTTCACCCTTTTCACTTCCTTATGTAGGAAATTTTGAAAATTTCTGAAATAAATTTTCAAGTATTTCAGTAAACATCAATCATAAACCAAAATCACATCGATTTATACACATTAATTGGGTCGATATATATCGGATTGTGTATCAAAATCACATTTTACCTTTATTTTTCTTTAGGACACAATTTTGAATATATTTTATAAAGGTAATTTTGGATACGTACATAATCATAAACTTCGATTTCTCGATTGGTCTGATAGATATGGAGGAATAATCGATAACACATTTCACGTATTATCACCCTCAAAATTAAAAATTTTCGAAAAATATTGGAGTCCTGTCATATTCATTTGTATACGTAACCAATTGAAGTAAAAATCACGATAGCCACTTGTGTTCCGGTTGTATAGATGATTCATAAAAGACACATTTTCCCCGTTTGTACTGCTTGGGGTTCAAAACTAAAAAAAAAATCCTAAAAATTCTTTTTTTGGATATTTACGTAGGCAACATTTTGATGTGAAAACCATCTCTCGATGCGGATGGATTCGTTACAAATCGACAATTAATATAAAACACATTTGAGGTATTTTCACCCCCATTCAATGTTGAATTTCGAAGAATCCTGAAATTGGTTAAAATGCATTTTTAATTTTTGTCCCATTAATGTAAAAATCACGATGATAGGTCGTCTGGTTTGAGTTCTATCAAAGTTTCTTCCGAAATACTTCTCACTCCTTTCACCCCCTTCCAGGTCGAGTTTTGAATAATCCCTTCTTAGTGCTCACCTACGACCTTAGGGTAAACCACACATAAAAGTAACGATTTTGGGTCTAATGATTCGGGCTGCAGTTTGATATGTTAGTCAGTTTGTCAGGATTTTCTTTTATATATAGAGGTATGTGTAGAAAGTTTGATCAAATTATAAAAAAACAATCATCAGATGTGGCATACTATGCTAAAAATTTAAATATCGCTGCCATTTCGAAACCATTAACATAGTTTGATTGAAATACACAAATTAAAGTCAGCTTAAAATATGGTATTTGTGTACTGAGTTTAATAAACTTTCGAAAAATATTTTTCCAGATAAGTCGTAAAATGCTATAAAATGTAATCAGTCGCCGCCATTTTGAGACTGTGTATACTGCATGAACGAAATTAATTTTTCTTGGTTCCTTATGTGTACCGAGTTTGATGAAATTATAAAGTATGGATTCTTCCCAGGTAGCATGTAAGCTTGCGGCAAGCCTGCAATTGACTAGATTTAGGCTTTCCACTACAAGCCCTATTTGGTACGTTTGATTCAAGCTAGAGTCAAGCCTATTTTTTACAGTTGTATTCTGCCTTGTACGACGCAAGCTTGCTGCAGGCTTGTGTGGAGACTAGTTAGCTTGAATCAAGCTTATTTTGCTATCAGGGTTAGATATACAGCTTGATCGAAAAACGTTAAAATGGCCACCATTTTGAAAATACGAATATAGTATTAACTAAATAAATAGTCAGATAAGTAAGTAATATAATTGTACAAATTGTGATGAAATTTGGCCCACTGGTTCAAAAATATTTTGAGGGACACACAGGCACACACCAGACTCACACACACATATACGTAGGCACAAACGTCCATTCAGAAAGGCGATCTCATGAGCCTAGTTTTGCCTTCGGATAATAGTCTTAAATCACAAAAAAATTGTGATTAGCTGTGACTGATTGACAAGTCACTGCCATGTCTGGCTGGCCTTGTATTATAACTAGCCGTAAAGTAAGTCTTACTGAAACGCTCTGGTGTTGTTTTCCCCATTAAAACCACCCACCAGAAAGCTAATTATGTTTACTAAAAAAAGAAAATATATAATAAATTGTATTGATTTTGGTAATGACGAGGGATTGTGCAATAACATATTTTTACCAAAAATATAAATTTTATTTTAATATCTTTTAAATTTGGCATAAAACAAACTGCCGTACTATAAATTTCCTTTCTTTACAATAATTATATTTGTTTTAAATTCCAAGTTAAACAGTGCCACATTGTGACCATTTTACATTCTTTTAAAAACACAATGGCTCCAAAGCCTTCAGACAAATTTTTATAAGTATTGCAAGTTTCAGAGTGTTTTCTTGAAGGAGTTAGTCTCCATGTGAAACGAATTCCCTAACCTTTAAACTTTCAACATGGCTGCTTAGAGTAATTTAAACTCTACTTACGGGCGGATAGTCCAGGAGTAGCTTCTTGCCAATTGAAGCTACTCCCCTAGACTTTATATTGTGGGCTATCCCCACTCCTCACACATTATACAGTTACAAAAAATGTCTTAGCCAATAACAAATGCTCATTTCAAATTGTCGTAGTAATGAAATCAAAATAGAATTTATAAAGTCCACAAAAGTACTTCCGGTATGAGGACATATTTAGGTTTCAACTTCCGAGATGCCGTGCAGGCAGCACTCCAAGCGGCAGGCTCGTCACCCAAACGTTCGTAGTAATGCTCTGGCATGTTGTCTGTGGTGCTGACTCTGGACGGACGCATATCGCCTCGCCGGGAGACAGCTGGCCGGTTAAACGGTGCTCGTCCAAGATGTCTTCAGAACAGGTAGGTGAAACAACGTACATTTATTACGTCGAAGTAGACAGGAAACACGAGACAAGTCGTCTCATTACAACTAGACGCGTTGTGCGGGCAGCGTGTATGGTGTACGGTAGTGTGCAGTGTGTGTTGCAATGCAGGTTTAACAACTGCCGACACCGAGCCTGGGGCTGTGCAATGTACTATTTGCTGTATCCTGTGAACTGCATATTGCTTTACTGATATTTCGCTGCGTCGAAGAATAGCTTAATAAATGTTACAAGGTGAGTGAACCTGGGTTTCCTTGTAAGAGTAGTTTGTTTATTGTTCGTGCAGTTGTGCGGCTAATGCTATTCCAACTTGCACCGGCACTGGGGCTGAAGACTTTCAGGCGGTGTGAATTAGCACGGCAAGAGGTGATGTCAACCCTTGTTAGCACAGGCGTAGATCTCTATAACGGGCCAAACGACCAGACATTCTGATGGTGGGTGGTGCTTAAAAATACAGTTATTTTCATTAAACACTAATAATAGTAAATCATTATTACCTTAGTTAAATACTTATGTACTTATATTAATTCTAAACCCTGCGCAGGCGATAGGACGAGTCGCGTGGTAGTGGTTTCCTGTTTCGGACCACGAATTACGAATGGCAAATGGCGAGGCAGGGGCTCGATGATTGGATGCTGCGGCGGCCAATCACAGCCCTCGTTGGTTCCGGACCGAGAAATCTTAGGTCTATGAACTAGAAGCGGCACTGGTCAACTGTATCAATGATTTTCATAAAGGTTGTAGTCCCCAAGGTTTGCGATATGTGTACTTTGATTTTCTTGGTCAGAGGCACAAACCTACTCTGCACTTTTCGAAAAACATCTCGCTGCATTTCTTGCTGTAGTTCTGTGTGCCAGTATCTTGTAAGTGCTTTTGCAGCCATCCTAAGGCATTTATATTGCAACAATTGTAGAGTACGAGCATACATTTCTGCGCAGTGTACCCATGCTTGTGCTGCATAAGTTAAAACAGGGCGGATCATAGTATTGTAAATTAAAAGTTTGTTTTTCTGCTTATGACTGGAGTTAGGATTTATCATTGTATAATGTGCCGACTGCGACCATACGTGAGATTTATGTTGCTTTGTACGTTGCACCGCAGAATGTTAAAATGTTTAGAACATAGAGTGGCACAACAGAAACACAACAATATGACACAAATAAATACCAAAAGATTCAAAGGCTCCTCTAGATTTAATTCAATCTTCCTTTTTACCAACACAACACATTGAGAGAAGACAAAAAAAGATACAAATTGATCGAAACTTACGGCTCTATAAACTCCCACGCGAATGTTATCTCGTTGATCACAGTAACTTTTCTGTCAGTTCGATAAGAATGATTCGAAAAGATTAATTGGCAATGCCATGGAAAAGATTTATGAGTACCTATGCATCTCAAGGTTATGTCCTTCACAACCTAATTCAGGAATTACAAAGGTATGGTTAATACTTGGTCAAATACTGAATTTGTAATTCATCATAGTCAAAAACATAGATTAACACCAAACATAAATTCATTAATTGAGAGAATATCTCAAGACAATTAGACAAAATACCAATGTCAATGTATGTATGTATATATATATATATATATATATATATATATATATATATATATATATATGTATATATATATATGTATATATGTAAATATATATATATATACACACACATATATATATATCTTAGATCTATAAAAACTCATCCATGAGATTACCATGACTACATTCAACAAATTTAGAGACACTTTTTTTTCATCGACGCGCCCGATAACGTAACAAATACAGAATGATGATTACAAAATTCAACAACGTCTTAACCTACAACCTGCATACAATTAAGTAGGAACATGGTGACTGTAAGACAGAAAACTCTTAGGGCCCTGGGGGTATACAGTCACGAGTCTTTTAGAAACGACTCACAAACATATAAATATGCACATTGAGGTTATGTCTAATTACCCAATGGCAGGACACTAATATCACAATCGAGTAAACATGTTAAAATGCTACTTCATTACTTTCAAAATTCTTAGGCATAACCACGAAATTATCAAAGAAAATTTAAGACTTAACATTCAAAAGGGACTAGGTACCAATTTCGACAAAAATTAGTTACATACATAGGAAGGTGCCAAAACATTAGGTCGAAGACATACCTAAAGTGCTATCTCCTGGTGATATTCATGCGCGCCGTACGTCAGCAAAATTACATGGTTGGAGTCACATCAAAGTCTTCTAGCTCACTGTGTGTGTGTGTGTGTGTGTGTGTGTGTGTGTGTGTCTATATATATATATATATGTTCATAAGTGATTTATAATAATTACTGTTCGATTGCTCCTATTTACTGCTTTCCTATTGTAGAAAATATGTAAACGCATTTGGATAATTTCTTGTTCATTTGTTTAATGCAATATACTGTTTTCGTCATTATCTCGAAACTTACCTTTTGGCACTTAGTCCCTTATGAATGTTAAGTCCTCAATTTAAAAAGCAAAACTAAATCAAAAATTAAGAAAAAAGAAGGACCAATTAAGTTACTTTATTACAAGATCACGCGTTACCTCCACATGGTCGCCGCCACCGACCAGTGCGGACACACTCAACTAGCAAGCTGTAAGCAAAATATGAGAACCTACATGTCAACGAAGTGAAGACCTGAAAGGAAGAGGACGAGCCATACCCAGCCTGAAAGCCGACTTGACCGGCCGTGCCAAGTGGCAACCAGACAAGCGCAAGGCCAAGAAACAAATGTACCAAAGAACAATACATAGAGAGTTTCCTCGGCGCCGCCAGGAGCGCTCACTCGTGACCAGGATTACAGCAGCACTGTCCTTTGTAGCTCAACAGTGTTGCCCAATTATATACGATGAAATAAAACAGCTACAACAGCACAAAGTTATTGTCCAGAATGGTACAACGTGACGTCACCATAACAGCCTGATAATAAGTTCCTAAATATTTCACTTCAGTTTTGAATGAATTTTCTCATTGAAGAGCGACTGGCGAGGATATGACTGATGTGTAAACTACCAACTCGCTATTACCCACGTTTATTTTAAAGCGCCATATGGATAAGTAATTTTCTGCCTCATTGAACATTTGTTAAGATAACTGAGTGGCTGTATTGACTGTCAAGATCGTGAGTATATGGCTTTAGCGTCGGCATATACACCCAGGTCCATATGTCAGTTTGGGACCGCGGGATATCAGGTGTAAATAAATTACACCAAATTGATCTTAATATGCTGTCCTAGGGAATACTTACTCTAATTAATTTAAATTCTGAAGTCGCACATTCGATTGTTAGAGCAGATTAGTTCTTCTCCAAATAAGAGGCAATGACTTTTATGTAGCATTCTGAACATTGTTTTTCATACATTTTGGAAACTAGTCTGTCACGAAATACCCTTTCAAATGCTTTCTCTACATCCAGAAGACTGCTACTGAATAATGTGTGGTTGTTACATGTTCAGTTAATCTAACTAACCTACTGCTACACAGTTGAGTGCTTTGGTCTAAAGCCAAATTGTTCGTTAAGGAAAATATTCGCCATTCTAAAATGACTTTGGGGTGTCACTACGTAAGAACAGAACAGGTTCGCGCACATTTGACAGGGAACTTTAAAGGCATATAGGGCAGTAATTTTGTGGCAAGGTCTGTTCCTCTCAGCCTGAGAGAAAAGAATATCACTGGCACGTTTCCAGGGCGTGGGGAAGTAAGCAAGTGTCATACTTGCAATTATGTATCCTGCAGTGCCTCAAGCATAAAGGTAGGGACATTATGAAGGACTATGGCTTATATGGAATCGAACCCTGGTTCTTTGTGGGGCTTTGCAAGTTCAACTTTTTTTTTTTGTGAAATTTTCACTTCTTGTGGAGCAGAGTTTTTTTGTAAGTATTTTGTTACTACAATTGCATACATTTATAATTATTAGAACTGATATTTCATAAAATTAACGCATTTAACAAAGTTTTTATTCAATAACATAGTTTATTTTCAGTATCAATAGTATAAGAAATTAAAAAAATATACAAATAATTATACATTTACAACTGTTATACTGTTTATTCCTAAAATAATGTTTCCGAATTTTTCCTTCAGTGTATAACACTTTGCCTTCCATATGTTACACGCTTACATACAAACACACAGACACAGAAAAAATTAAAATATGAAGCACAAAAGAAATAACATATCAATTATCAGTAGGTATGTTATGTTTTACAGTTATGCTTATATTTCAAGTATTATATTTTACTTTCTAGTTCACTACCCATACTCTTGATTATACTGATATAGTGCAACAAGGGCAAATGTGATGTTTTAAAACTTCTGCAGATGTTTTATAATTTGTCCCGTATTGCTGACAACTATTCTACTTTTGAAACATAACTAATTTACAACACATTTTTTTTCGTATGATTCACACACACAAACAGACACACACACATATATAAAAATTCTTGTTCATTACATGCTGTAATACACTTTGTTCTGTTTATAGTGTTCAAACTCGTACATTTTTTCAATTGGTGAAACAATGGTCAGTCTAACGTTACAACATTTTTAACTTATTTTACCATCCATCCACAATTGATTCATAAATTTTTACCTTTATAAAAAAGTGATTGTGAACAAATTTTCTTTCGAATCAAACACGCTTTAAAGATATATTATATTCAAATATGCACAAAAATTACAAACAAAAAGGAACTAAAATATGGATATTTTTCTAGAATTACCGTTAAATTTACGATTTTTTTTATCTCTTCTCAGGTGTCCTTATCTTATGCTGAATTACACCATGTTCAGTGGCTGTAACTGAAAGTGAATTTATAGGTTAAACAATGGTCTACATAAAAATTCTAAATTTGTGTAAATTTGGTCAGTTATGACCATTTGCTTTCAAAATAAACAAAATTTTAATGTTTTACAATACTTTTCTCGGATATGCTGTATACACTCTCAAGTTTACAGTTTATTAAATAAACTATGTTTTATACAGTAACTTTTACACTTAGTTATGTTTACATATATTTTTTGTAATTACTTGGAGATTTATATCTATTTATATTTTATGATGCAGTACAATTTTTCACAGCTGTAATGATCATGTACCTGAAATAAATAAAACCTATAAGTTTATTTGTGGAAACAAGGAAAATTCAATGTCAGGTGTAATGTCGCAGTTAGTGTTATCAAAATCAACAAGATGTTACCAACATAACTGATAAGCCTGCTTTCCTGAAAGTGGGTGCAAATCAACCCTCAAAATTAAAATCGTATACGTCATATAGGATAATTAAATGATAAAATTGATTTAGTCGTGTGATATACGAAATATACTCAAGATAAGTCAGCATGCTAAGTAATATGCGAGTAACCAACATAATAAATTTGGCTTTAATTTTTCTAGGGTGTCTTTCTATCATAAAGATAAAAAATAGCCGCCGTTTTCAAAATATGACAGAAAGGTGAACGAAATATACAAAAGTCAAGTCCGGTTTGTGTGGTGTATATGTTTACTAAGTTTGATGAAATGTAGAAACAAAAGTAGTGTAGTAATGCCGGTTCTATTGCAGGAGCCTAGGAGCCGGATCACCGGATCTGTTCAGTATGTGTCTCGTATATATTAGTATATGGTTTACCTACTATCTTGGTTAGTGTCCGTTTTCTTAATACCTAGCAACCCTCATTAGCTCCACCCTCCATCTTCTTTTTTTAAAATTAGTTTTATAGCTGTCCTATAG
>PNEQ01035144.1:0-12681 GCA_003012365.1 Medauroidea extradentata | reverse complement strand
ATTTTTGTACGTTGTTGTGCCATGTACGTCTGGTGAACTATTATTAAAAGACTGAAAGTTATTAAAGAAATTGGCTCCTTTTTTTTTTTACTTCTATGTAAACTCCTTAGGCTATCCGGGCATATTAATAACAAACAAGGAAAAGTCTAATTAGATAAGTCGTCGCCGGCAGCAAGGAACATCATAACCTCAATTATAAACACCTAGATAAGACATCAACAACACGACGTAGACGCAGTAGCGGACCCACTACATTCTGACCCCCGGAACAGGGACATCTAGACAACAACAACAACATAGACGTACTAGACGCGGACCCACTACAATAGATTCATATACACAGATAAATGCAATTGAGAGTGCAAGCGCGCGTGCCGCACTATTACGTAAACTAAAGTAACTTAGTGTAAGTTGCGACCAGCCAGTTGTGCTATCATGTGAACGAGAGCATCTCAGTGCAACTTCGTACAAGTTGTGACCAACCAGTGGTGCTGCCACATGAACGAGAGCATCTCAGTGCAACTTCGTACAAGTTGTGACTAGCCAGTGGTGCTATCACGTGAACGAGAGTGTCTCAGTGCAACTTCGTACAAGTTGTGACTAGCCAGTGGTGCTATCACGTGAATGAGAGTGTCTCAGTGCAACTTCGTACTAGTTGCGACCAGCCAGTGGTGCTGCCACATGAACGAGAGCATCTCAGTGCAACTTCGTACAAGTTGTGACTAGCCAGTGGTGCTATCACGTGAACGAGAGTGTCTCAGTGCAACTTCGTACTAGTTGCGACCAGCCAGTGGCGCTGTCACATGAACGAGTGTGTCTCAGTGCAACTTCGTACAAATTGTGACCAGCCATTGGCATGGTCACGTGAGCGAGTAACCACAGGTCAACAAAATGGCGTTGTACGGCCTAATTCCAAATTGTAAAGATGTACGTGTGTTGCTAGTGTTCAGAACGTAAACAAACTTAAAGAAAAAGTGTTAACAGCAGGAAAGAGAAATACTGAGTGTTGTAAACAACGGGAATGTTGTATATAAAAACAAATGGAGATAAAATGGGACCGACAGTAATTGGTGTAATTAGCGGGAAAACGTAAACAAAAAACGAGGTTATACTGTATGTAAAAGTGGCTGAATGTGTTAATCATTTTTTTAATATAATGTTTCTCAAATAAATTAGCTTTTGAAATGAGCAGAGTAACTTGAAAATTACTAGTATTTACCTCACTATGTATTCTTTTAAAGCTTGCTCTGAAGTAAAAAATTTTAAAATATAGAATACCTACCAAAACTGTGCCTTTAAATCAAACATAGCTAAATTTTGCTTAGTCAATTTAACATAAAAAGAGCTTTTGGCGTGTGTAAGCATGTGTTTCTTAACGTTAAGCTATCTGACTACATTTATATGAGCTTCTGTACATGAAAAGGGCTCTCCACCTATGTGAGTAAGAATGTGTTTCTTAATACTATATTTCTGAGTAAGAAAATGTACTACTTCATATTGAGCTTTTCACCTGTGTGATGTGAGTGAGCAGAGGTGTTTCTTCATATTAAATTTCTGAGTAAGAAAATGTACTACTTCATATTAGATTTCTTAGTAAGTACTGTGCACGAAATGGGCTTTTCACCTGTGTGATGTGAGTGAGCAGAGGTGTTTCTTCATATTAAATTTCTGAGTAAGTAGTGCTGAACATACTGTGCACGAAATGGGCTTTTCAGCTGTGTGAGTGAGCAAATGTTTCTTCATATTACCTTATTTGCCGCCGTACAGCGTACGCCGGCATATAACGACCACCCTGTTTTTAAAGGTAGATTTCTGGGAATTTTTTTTTAAAAACCCAGGAAAAACGTGTTGTCCAATTTTGAACAAATTTCGATAAAAACAATTGTAAATAACATGCATGTGTGTAGTGTTCCTTTCTGCCTGGCCGACTTAAGAATGAGTTCATGCAAAGAGTTTAAAAAAAAGTGAGTGGAATGCATTAAAAACAACAAATACGGGCCATTGTTGTGAAACACGTTCTGTGTATGCCGTGCGGAGGGACGGCTTGGGGGAGGGAGGGGAGGGGTACGAGCGGACTTTTTTTTCCTCAGGAATGCCGGGAAGGGAAGTTTTGTTTACAGCTACCGGGTGGTCGCCATTGTACTATACCCATACGTATTGTGTAGAGACGGTAAAAAAGGGTTGAGGTATGAGAAAAAGAACAAGTTATACAGCTGAGTTCAAATTGAAAGTTGTGAAGTATGCAGACGAACACGGCAAAAATGTGGCAGCAACTAACGTCAAGTACTAGTGTAGCCAAAAAGAAGAACGCCAGAAGGCGCCGAGAGACATAAGAGCGTTTCGAGGAAAATATCCAGAAACAGAAGCAGCCCTGTATCGGTATGTCATCGATTTACGCAAGTCAGGTTATGCTGTGAACACGGACATGTTACAGTTGGAAGCTAACAGGTTGGCAAGAAACTCGAACATACCAGTACAAGATTTTAGGGGCAGCTATAGTTGGGTTCGTCGCTTCATGCGAAAGTCAGGTTTAACAATCCGCCGAAGGACGACTGTAACACAGAAATTGCCAGCGGACTGTGAAAAAAAAATTATGGCCTTTCAGAGGTATGTGATACAGCTCAGGAAGAAAAATAATTATCTCCTCTCCCAGATCGGCAACACAGACCAAACCCCCGTTTGGTTTGATATGCCAGAAAACACGACAGTGAAAGTGGTTGGAGAAAGAAGTGTGTCAAGCCGCACGACAGGCTCAGAAAAACAGTGATGCACGGTAATGTTGTGCATAACAGCAGACGGGAGAAAGCTTCATCCCTATGTCGTTTTCAAGCGGAAAGCACTACCAAAAGAAAAATTTCCGCCTGGCATTATCGTTCGGTCACAAGAGAAGGGCAGGATGACAGACGAGTTAGTTGTTGACTGGCTGACTGTGTGTGGAATAAACGTCCCGGAGGAATGCTACGTCAACAGGGAATGCTCGTGCTTGACAGCTTCCGGGGTCACCTCATGAACAAAGTAAAGAGAAGAGTGTGCGACGAACGATGTGACCTCGTCATCATACCAGGTGGCCTGACAAAAATGTTGCAACTACTTGATGTGGTTGTAAATCCCCCTTTCAAACGACACTTCACTCAGAAATACAATGAATGGATGCGCAGTGGTCCACATGCAACCACAGCAGCGGGGAGGCTGAAGAGAGCTTCTCTACCAGAAGTTTGCAACTGGATTTTGTCAGCTTGGAGCGAGATATCAGCAGACATAATCTCCAAGAGCTTCAATGTGACCTACATATTGAATGCTTTGGATGGCACCGAGGATGACTTATTGAATGCTTATGACAGCAGCAGCGGAAAAAGCGATGTTAAAGGAAATGACAGTGAGAGTGAGATGTCAGAGGACAGCTAATGTGCAACAGTTTACCGTATGTGCTTTGTGATTTTTTTTGTCTGCCTTCCAAACATGCTACATTTCTTTAAAATCTAAGTCAAGCTTTTTATTTAAATCTTTTTAAAGTATACTGTATACATATGTTTTTCTTGTAATTTTTTAATATTCAAAGTGTCATAAAATATTCCAGATAAATAATATTTTTTTTAGTACATAATATATTGCATTATAAAACTTTTTACTGTGGCACAATATAAGGTCCTTCTAATTGTGTTAGTAGTTACAGTAATAGGGAACAGTGACAGACATACTGACATACTGATGTATGGTAATTTACAGTAAACATCGCCGGGAACACGTACACGGCTTAGAGCACTTCAGTCCAGACTGTACTGGTTGACCTTGACAACTTCAGCTCGCTTGCTGCTGCTTATCTGAGTCACGCGCACACACATACCGGTACACACGTACACAGCTACTTTCACTGAATCCCAGAATCTTGCCACTTTGAAGCAAAACAGCCCACGTCACCACACAACACATGGTGCAGTCGCTCACAACCGCCTCGCCTTGCTCATAGGTAAACAGTGCCGAGTGGTCCCTCGGTTCGTATGATGGCTTGGAAATGGATATATATGTTGTATATTTACCTGATTTCACACTCATACACTCTTAAAACACCACTGTTAAAATATTGTTTTTTTTCTTCTCCCTATCCTTTAAACTATGGTCTGGCATATAATGACCACCCCTTTATGGGGCCGCGATTTTGGTGAAAAAGGGGGTCGTTCTACTAAGAAATCTACCATATTAACCGCTGTATTTGTGCTGAACACAGTGCACGAAATGGGCTTTTCAGCTGTGTGAGTGAGCAGATGTTCCTTCATATTTGATTTCTGAGTAAGTTGTGCTGAACATACTCTGTGCGAAAAAGGCTTTCAACCTATGTGAGTCAGAATGTGTTTCTTGATGCCAGATCTGTGATAAAATTTTCCTAAATATACTGTACAAGTGACTTTCATCAAGTATGGGTAAACAAGTGACGCTTCAAGTGTGATTTTGAAGTAAATTTAGCTGAACATAATGCACATGAGAAAGGCTTTTCACCTGTGTGGGTAAGCATGTGATCCTTAATTTTTGATTTGTGAGCAAATTTTGCTGAGCACAATGCACATGAAAAGGGTTTTTCACCTGTGTGAGTGAGTAGGTGTTTCTTCATATTAGATTTCTGAGTAAATCTTGCTGAACATACTGTGCACGAAAAGGGCTTTTCACCTGTGTGAGTAAGCATGTGTTTTTTGATGTTAGATCTCTGATAAAATTTTGCTGAACATATTGTACAAGAGGAAATACTTTCATCAGTATGATTAAACAAGTGTCGCTCCATGTGTGACTTTGAAGTAAATTTTGCTGAACATACTGTACACGAGAAGGGCTTTGCACCTGTGTGGGTAAACAAGTGTCGCTCCATATGTGATTTTGAAGCAAATTTTGCTGAGCACAATGCACATGAAAAGGGTTTTTCACCTGTGTGAGTAAACATGTGTTTATTCACATGTGACTTCTGTGTAAATTTTGCTGAACATACTGTACATGAGAAGGGCTTTTCACCTGTGTGAGTAAGCATATGTTTCTTCATGTGTGATTTCTGCGTAAATCTTGCTGAACATACTGTGCATGAGAAGGGTTTTTCACCTGTGTGAGTAAACATGTGTTTCTTAATGTGAAACTTCTGTGTAAATTTTGCTGAACATACTGCACATGAGAAGGGCTTTTCACCTGTGTGAGTAAGCACATGTTTCATCATGTGTGATTTACGTGTAAATTTTTCTGAGCAAAATGTACACAAAAAGGGCTTTTCACCTGTGTGAGTAAAAATGTGTCTTTTAAGAGTATACTTATCACTAAACTTGGCTGAACATTCTGCACATGAGAAAATTTTTTCACGAGCAGGTGTACTAGAAGGCTTTGTTTCGTCTAAACTAACATTGCTAGAGGTAGTTCTATCAGAGATGCCAGCAATATTCTTGTCTAAGACCACTGAGGAGTTGCAAGTGTTCCTGTAGTCTTCTCCAGTCACGTCCTGTCCTTGGTGAACATGTTGTAAGGAACAGCAAGTATGCTGTGTGCTGCTGAGTGAAGTGTGCTCTTGTTCACAGACACAGCTGACTTCAGCTCTACACAGTGACTCATTACTTCCTGCAGTTCCTGGAAAACAATGTAGTCAATATACTTCACAATCCACTTACATTGCTCTAGAGAACTTTAAAAGAATGTACATGAAGTATTTGTCTACATAAGTATTTAAACAATTATTAAAAGTGACTTAAATTACAAAGAAATAAACTTTTTGTACAGCTGACAAAATAACTGAAATATTCTGTAAATCTGAAGATGACAATACAATCAAAAACCACAACAAGAAAAATTAAAATCATGATGAAAATCAATTAAAATAATATGTATCAAGTAATCAAATATAAAATATTTTATTAAAAACAAAAAATTTTGATGCACCAATAATTTTTACCTATATTGCAAGGCAACAAGTTTGCTAGGTAGCTGTCTTCCACCTCTAGTGCGACCCGCATCAGTCACAGAGACAACTGCCAAACTAGATATCTTTTTAGAGATAAGAAATCAAATAAGAGCACAGAATGTTGACGTACTCGCAGGTTGATACTTCTTGACAGCTTCACACACTTAAAATGACTAATGCATTGTTGTGCGGGTGTGTGGTTGCACATTTTGCTGGCTAGATTAGCTATATCAGGCAGCGAGTTGAGGTACACTAAGTAATTGCACGGGTGGAAGTGTGGTTGCTTGACCTAGCAGCCCGGGAGCAAACTAGTGTGTGGTACGAAAATATGAATTGAAAAGACGAGGGGGTGTATGGTGTTCTGGTGCTACTTTTAAACATATCTAATGATTTGGGGGGAAGAGACCACTAGGCTTATTAATTACATAATACGCCTTATCTGCGGAATTTGTATCCGCGGTTTTCACCAACCGCGGTTGAAAATGAGGAAAAAAAATTTAATATGAATATGAAATTCTTAAGAATTTGTATTTTCACGTGCCCCGCGCACCGTGTGCCGCACGAATTAGTACCGCGTCACTCACAGTGCACGAGAGCAGCTAATCTTGTGTTGTCAGCTCCTGTTATCTGCTTCGTTACGCAATGTGCTAGGAGGTCAGGTGCACGCGGTTATCGTTAGCATGATGCCGTGCAGGCGGGAGCGGCAAAGAAGCGGTGCTGTGTCGAATGTGCGGGCAGCGGCGGTATTTCAATTGCATATATCCTGTCGCAAGCCACACGCTTCCAAAACAAAATGATTTTATATATCCCATGGGCCACGTCGCCTGCTTGCAAACTGCTTCCACGCAGAACACATACATGTATTTAATTACATTGTCTTGTTTGCCTGCTTGCCGCCCGCACGTAGGGCACGGCCTTGAAGTGCATGTAAAACGTGCAACTATACACGATTTCGTGGCCTGCAGCGTAATGTTTCTTATAAAGAAAGATTGTATAGATCCTTCTAAATCGAAGACAGATCGCTAAGTTCATAGTTTGACTGACAAAATGAAAATGCTACATTTAATAAACAGCAACATGTGTGTTGCAAAAGTTGGCCGTAGGTACAGGGGAAAAAGTGTGCGTATCGTGCGTACGTCACGATCACGAAATAAAGCACGACAAATAAGTACAAGTGTTAGAACTGCACCTGAAACTGCAGAAAAAATCACGCCAAGTTTTAGTGTAATCAGTGGCACTGTAGTTAAATGAAAACCTCTGAAACTTAGTCCTTATCTATGTTTACAGAGGTTTAAAAATTTTTTATTTGTGTCTGGGGAAAAAATTGCGCTAAATCTATTTTAGCGTAATCAGTGATGCTGTATAAAAAACGAAACTGCTAACATCCTTAAGGCGGCCGGCTGATGAAGGCTATGTGAGGCGCTATGAGCAATGCCAGCCGGCACACGTATTATGATATCACCTCTACGGCCAAAGTCGTAAACACGTGCACAGTGTTCCAGCTGTAACGTTTCCACAGTGGGACTTTAAGTGGTGACTCTTCCATTTTATTGAACGCGTCACTGTAGCAAAGTCCAATGTACTTGTAGACCCCAATTTCATACAAATCCATTACATGTAACTTGAGAAACAACCGCGTGAAAATGCCAATTTTAGTCAAGTTTGAAGGCTATAAAATATTTCCAGTGTGCGTGGTGCGTGGTGTCTTAAGTCACATTCACAAGTAGTCTGAAGCCTGTTTTCTTTTCGTAGATAAGCTCTGTGGACACATGTTTACTGGTCTCTGATTTTATGTTTGTTATCCTATTCTTTTCTGTAATTTATATGCACGTCATACAAGTAAAAAATATTTATAGGCAATTGCAAAATATTAACGCCTATGAAGTCGTAGTTGTGCTTGTTCCACTGTTGTTTTATATGTTTGGTTGACACAGATAAAGTAAGCATTACACGCGAGAAATAGTGTTATCAAATACAATTCTATCAACTCTTGTGGCGACAGTGTAGGTTGGAGACTGGAGAGCTAGTGTGGTGCATCAGGCCGCACCGTGTTGCGACATCAGTCAGACCACCTGGCTTGTGCGCGCTGTTGCCAAGTCTTCGCGGCCTCGCAGTGTGGTTACTGCTGTATCTAATGCGCCGCATTGCATACATGACGTAGCATTTTTACAATATTTAAATGTTGTGGGACACTTTATGAACGTATTAAAGTTCAATTCCTCACACAAATATATTACTACGTTGATATTGGCGTTAAATTTTTTTTATGTAAAATACACATGGAGGTTTATGTAGGTCATTAAGGTGTCTTGAATATACGCGGTTTGCGTTATCCACAGATTTTCTGGAACGAAATAACGCGGATAAGGCGGGCCGGCAGTAATAATACAATATTGTGCACAAGTACTTACAGAGCAGTACTCGTTGATAGAACACACACAAGAAAGGACGAACACATTTTCCACGGAAGCACGGAGGCTTGCGACGTTTCGCAGGCCGGGCCGACTTCTTCAGGCAGCGAGTGGAGTGCATTCTGTAAGTACTTGTGCACCGTATTATTATTATTATTATTATTATTATTATTATTATTATTATTATTATTATTATTATTATGTAATTAAACTTATCTAATGATGATGAAACCTGGGGGTTGTCGAGATTTAGTTGTGTATCTACGGGCCAGTTCTCAGTTCAGAACCAAGGTGCTGGACTATAGCCCAGAACTAATGCGCTGTGAACTGGCCCATCAATACACAGCCAAATCTCAACCACTTCCAGGTCTCATCAGCAGATAATTTCAATTGTAGCACCAAAACACCTTATACCCTCACATCCTTCATTTTGGATTTTCCCACCACACCCTAGTTTGCTCCCGGGCAGCTAGGGCAACCAAACATGTTTCCAGCACCACCATTACTTAGGGTGCCTCAACTCGCCGCCCTTGCAGCTGGCCTAGCCAGAGAAACATAGTGCAACCACACACATGTGCAACAATTTGTTTGTCCTTTCATGCTTGTGAAATTATCAAGCAGTATCAACCTGTGAGTACCTCAACCTTCTGTGCTCTTATACAGACTGAGTAAAAATGAATAACCCAGATTTGAAGGTCTGTATAATCACAACCAAACAACTTACAATGTGCGACCATTCAAAAGAACAACAGAACAATGAAGTTTTTGTACCATATCGTTATAAATGTTCAATTTGACTGTCACTAGCACCAAAATACACATCACACATCAACGCAATACTATAACTTGTTTCATACTTGTGCCAGCATGTCTGGTGTGAGTGTGGATGTCGTCCAGAAGCCTCGGTGTGAGGCAGTGAGGGGGGGAGGGTAAGGCATAAGGTTTCATTTGTGTACCACTAGAGGGCACTGAAAGCTAACTTTGTTGCACTATGAGCATGTACGGAGTGTTAGTCCGCAACACAATGGCGACAGAACAACGAAAGGCATTCTGTGTCATTAGCTTTGCGAAATATGAATCTATGACGACTGTTCAACATAAAATCCATTGCAAATACGGACGTCGTCCACCTGATCGGTGGAGTATCCTACAGTGGTTTTGTGACAAAGATTTACTGCGCAAAGGCAAAAGTTTCGGGTGGCAACGTGTGTCAAACGACAGTGTGCAACAGATTCAGCAAGCGTTCGCGCGTAGTCCATGAAATCAACTGGACGAGCTAGACAGGAAATTAGATTCCCTCTTGACTGTGTGGAGAGTGTTGCGGAAGCGATTGCTGTAGAAACCATACAGGTTACAGACAGTGCAGGCTCTTACTGAAAGGGACAAAGAACTGAGACGTGATTTCTGTGCGGACATTCTTGTCCGGAAAAAAGTTGACAATGCCTTAATCTCAAAGCTGGTGTTTAGTGATGAAGCGACGTTCCACTTCAGCTGTAATGTCAACTGGCATAACATGAGAATATAGGGCCAGGAGAATCCACATGAACCATCAAATATGAGCAAACATCACCCAAAGTGAACATGTTTTGGGCTGTATCGAGAGACACTGTTTTCAGCCCCTTATTTTTTCAAGAGTTCGCTGTTATTAGGATTTATTACTTGGATATGCTTATCGAATGGTTATTTCCTCAGTTAGAAGATGTGGAGGGGGACTTAATTTTCCAGCAGAATGGTACTCCATCCCATTAACACCTAGCTGTTCACAACTACATGAACGAGACGTTGCCAAAACGCTGGATTGGTCGCTGAGTAGATGGTGACTGGCCACTTCTTCACTGGCCCCCAAGGAAAAGCAGATCTCATCCAGTGTGATTTTTTTCCTGTGGGGCTAAAGAATCTCGTGATTGCTCCATCACTGCCGGCTAACATTGCCAAACTCAAAACAAGAATTATGGACGCCATCCACACCATTATACCGAACATGCTGGCACGAGTGTGGGACTAGTTAGAGTATCACATCAATGTGATTCGTGCTGCTCAAGGTGGTCACATTGAACATTTTTATACAGTTATGAAACAAAAACACTCATTGTTCTTCGGTTCGTTAAAGTGGTAAGTTGTTTGGTTGTGATTATACAGACCTTCGAAGCTGGGGTACGTATTATTTTTTACCAATCCTGTATAACTGGTTAACCTACTGGCCAAAGCCTTCTTCATATTCATTTTTAGAAATAAGTAAAGAGAACTGACATAGCCTGGTGCACAATAACTGAATGTCCTATAGCTATCTATATCCTTACATGTTCCCAGCTTTAAACACACATTAGTACTGCATAGAAAGTACATTACTGCACAACAGCATGACTCCAGGTTGGCAAACAATACCGCTAACAATTTGAATATTGCGAGTAGCGGAAAGTTATAGAAGAGTGGGTAGGAGAGTAAAGAAGCATCACGAGAGTTTCACTGATAAGTGAAAGTAAATGGTTACAGACAGTTGTGATAACAGGCCCAGCATTCCGATACTAGATGATTTCACTTGGCAATGATTTCAGTTACAGTTTCGTTACTGTTGATGACCACTGCTGGTCACCGAAGATGATTAACAGACGACTTCTCTCACGAAGCTACGACTACTGATACCACTGAAGCTTGGAAGGACATGTTGTGTCAGAACCGAACAGACATTAATGCAAGACATAAACATCTGTCCTCTAGAAATGTTTGTAAACATTCAAATTATTAACTTGAAACACTCAATGATTCTGGTACAAAATTTATTTTCTTTACATGTGTATCACGGTTAATTGTTCTTAACTCTCAAACCTCTGACAATGAGGAAACAGATTACAGATATGGTTCCCTTACTGCTGACAAACACTGATGAACCATCAAAGAACTCAGCGCTGCCCAGTCATAATAGAATGCACACAGACAATGTGACAAGGTCATAGCACTTTCCCATGCAGCTAACTCACGTTCTTCACTATCTGCTGGAATGCTGGGTTTTTACAATTTTTCAACACGTGGAGCAAAACATCTGCCTATTGTTTTAAATCCGTACTTCATTCACAAATTGATTCTTTTCAATCACAGACAAACACAAACTTTAAAAGCAAAACATACACTTTTACTAAACACATTTTTATTTCGCTTACGGTAAAAATTTGTTACTTTTTTATGCATCAACAAATACTTTTAGAACAATATTATTGTGTAACATGAACACAAATAATTCAGGGTTTTTATGTCCCTGCCTTACCAAATGTAGGAAATTCACACCCATCTTAGACAGGCATGTTCTGTTTGAATGCTGTGACACACATGATTGTAAACACAGATGTAATTCAAAGATTCATCACAGCAAAAGCTCACATGCATAAACTATCAAAAATAGGCCACAAAATTGATATTTTTGTGGTTAACTGCAAATTGTGTTCTAAAATAGTAAAACAAAACATGATACACTTTTTGAAAATAATAATTGTAACACTGCACACTAAGACGTATTGTGCAAAAAAATGGCATGCTTGATGAAACTACAGAAACAATTCTCTCTTTCTCACACTCACAACAGACACAAGACACACTCACAACACACACAAGACACACACAAGACACACACCCAACACACTCTCACACACTTGTATGTGTACAATCTTACACGTGTAGCTCTTGATCCAATATTATGACATTGTACCTCAATAAATGTTTTTCTGTAGTCTTCCTCCCCGCCAGTAAAAGAACCAACCATAACTTTCGCAGGAGGGAAGAAGCAGCAGGTGGGACCAGGAAAAGGAAGGGTTGCAAGACATTCTCACCATGTTTGAGACGGGAAAGTTATCTGATATAGAGGGACCTGAAAAATAAGCTTTCAAAACAACATGAAAAATAACATGATTTTTAGCAGTTTGAAACCACAAAATTTGAATTTAGACATTTTGCCGACATAACCACTATTTCTCTGGTTTTCATGCAGTTTAACAGTCTTGCTGCACTTCAGAGTAAAATTATTAGAGACATTCTGAAATTTACTTGGATGTATTCCAATTTTAGTAAAATCTATTTGAATATTTTACAATTCGAATTTACATACGTTACCGCATGGTCTGATGTAATTATCTGCGTCGTATGTTACTGGCAAAATTATGTACAGTGAACCCTCGATAACTCGGACTAAAAGGGGGGAGAAGCTGTCCGAGTTACGATTTGTCCGTGTTATCGAGGGATGTCCGGAGAGGTGGGGTATCAGTCATTAATCACAAGAAACGCGAAGAAATTAGTACGCTATTATTTATACAAGCAAAAGAGGCTGCAATAAATACTGTTTTGTACGTAACTATC
>PNEQ01035142.1:0-14979 GCA_003012365.1 Medauroidea extradentata | reverse complement strand
TATTAAGGGAACATGTTAACGACACATCGACCTGATAGTTCTCTGTTTCAGGTCGAGACGATATACATCTCACAGTTCAGCGCTCATTAACAAATATTAAGGGTTTTCTCTCCTCTTGTCACAAACGAATACACGATGAAATAACCATGGGAGTGTCAGGCCTGATCCTCAGTTAGTAGGCTGGGATTGTTTGGAGCGGTTCTCATGGTCGTAGGGACTCACGCACTACTACTCCACGAGTTTAGCTAGCCACTTGCTGACAACACTCACCTCACTATACAGACATCACGACTCACGACACTACATCACTCCAGCTTAGCTGGAGGGGAGCTTAACTCCCCCGCCGTTTACACAAACACGTAATTTTATTAATGGCAACAACCCCCCTCCAGCCTTAAATATGGGTCCGGAGCCCAGCTAAAACAGTTACACGCGCCCCGCCGCCGTTCCAATGATTTGAAACTAGACTGTCGGGGTGCATTTGATTTACAAACACCCAGAGAGTTATGGAAGCTTCGGCTTTCGGTCTCGCGACAGCACTGCCTCGGATGGCACATGAGGAAACGACGACGGCGGCCCGACGCCAGTATGGAAGTGACCCCCACGCAGAGCACAACCTCTGTGTCCCCCTCTGTCTTTGCCACCTTAGAGCAGCAGTTTGCTAAAAGCCCTAAGGTCCAGCAGGACCCACAACAGGGGCAGCTGTGCACACAGCTGTTCCACCTGCTCGCGATCTGGCTGGATCCGAGCAGAGCCCTAGAAGACAAGTGTAAGGCCACGATGGGCTTTGCCTTGTCGGCCAGGAAAATGGGCCAGACCAATGCCACCCCCTAGGCAAGATAACAGACCTGCAAGTAGGCCCCCTTCCATTGACAAAATCTTGTTCTGGAATGCAGCAGGCATCCGGAATAAGAAGCAGGAGCTGATAGATTACTTAAATCGCCACCAGGTACAAATCGCGGCAGTTAATGAAACACATTTACGCCCACAACATCGTTTCTCTGTCCCAGGTTACTCTTGCTTTAGGAGGGACAGAGAAAATCATGCAGGAGGCGGTGTTTTAATATTAATTAAAAACACAATAAACTGTCATGCAGCAAAACAGCCTCAATTAAATACACTTGAAGCCGTGGGAATTAATTTAAAACTCGGCGGCCAGCAACTATCTTTTTACTCAATTTACTGTCCACCTGGCCGCACACTTACACGAGCGGATTTAAATGAATTAACTAACATTTCCCCCATTCTATTGGCTGTTGGCGACCTGAATGCAAAACACCCCACCTGGGGCTGCAGGACGCGAACAGCCAATGGAAATACATTATTCAATCATCAAACTAGACAAAATTATTTTATTCATGCGCCTGATGAACCAACATTCGAGCCTACACAAATAAATAACCAACCAGATATCTTAGATTTTGCACTATGTAAAGGCCTTAATATGACCTTTGCTTTAGAAGTAATACACGAACTGGCCTCGGACCATTACCCTGTCCACTTAAATTTTGACCAGCTGGAAACAGACGAAAGGCCAATCAAAAAAATTAAAGATTATAAACACACGAATTGGGAAGCCTTCAAAGAGTACCTGGACGAGGAAATTAATCTGCCAGATCCTGTTAGAACCCCCGGCAAATTAGACTCTGCGATTGACCATGTAACAGAGCTAATTCAATCAGGTATTAGCCAATTTGTCCCTGAAAAGACCCCAAAGCCCCATAGTGATTCGCTGCCAGCCAATATCAGGCAGCTAATCACTCAGAAAAATCGCTTGGGCAGGCGCTACTCGCGAGGTAGAACAGGCCAACTCAGAACACAAATAAATGCACTTAGAGAGCAAATTAACTTAGAAACCACCCACTGGCAAACAGACCAGTGGAATAATAAATTATCCCGCCTCATCACTAAAGACAACAGTCTATGGCACTTAACTAAAGCGCTTACAAATAAGCGCAATCCAATTCCGCCTCTTCAAGGCACAGCAGGTACTGCCTACACGCCTCAGCAAAAAGCCGAGGCTGTAGCTAATCATTTAGAAACGGTTTTTATACCGAACATTCAACCTTGCGACCCAGCACATGTGGCTCGCATTTATAGGGACCTCCGAGTGCGACTTCGCCAGCCCTCAGCTGACGAACCTGAATTTACGCATGCCGACGAGGTAAAACGTATAATTAAACGTATGAAGCCCCGCAAAGCACCTGGGTTCGATACCCTACAAGCTATAGTGCTAAAACAACTGCCACAGTCTACACTAGAGGCCCTGGCTAAGTGTATAAATGCAAGTATGACACTTGCGCACTTCCCCACGCCCTGGAAACGTGCCAACGTAATTGTTTTCCCAAAGCCTGGCAAGGATCAGACCTTGCCACAAAATTACCGCCCCATAAGCTTATTAAGTACGCTCTCAAAAGTGCATGAATGTGTTCTGCTGCGCCGCCTCGATATTCACATTCAAAATGCGAATATTTTCCCTAACGAGCAATTTGGCTTTAGAAAAAAGCATTCCACTGTTAATTGGCGACATTACTCAGTAGCAGTCTTTTTTGATGTAGAGAAAGCATTTGACAGGGTATTTCATGTCGGACTACTTTTTAAAATGTACGAGAGAAATTTCCCCGACTGTTATATTAAACTCATTGCCTCTTACTTAGATAGGCGCTCTTTTGCCGTAACTATTGACGGAGCGACCTCAGATTTTAAAGAAATTAGGGCAGGAGTACCCCAAGGCAGCATACTAGGCCCAGTTTTATGTAACTTATATACTAGCGATATTCCGCGGCCCCCTAATTGGAACATGAACCTAGGTGTATATGCCGACGACACAGGTATATACACGCGATCCAGAAGTGCCGAGATCGCATCTCGGCGAGCCCAGGAAATGCTCAATGAGCTAGAAAATTATTTCCGCCTGTGGCGAATTAAAATTAATGTAGGCAAATGCGAGGCTGTGGTTTACACAAGCCGACACATTCCTGCCAATCTTCCGCGCCTCACTCTATTTAACGTGGAAATACCTTATAAAAACGAAGTCAAATATTTAGGCGTAATACTGGATAAAAGGCTGACATTGCGAAGTCATGTAGAGAGCAAGAGAAACCTTACCTATGCTCGCATGTCGGCACTTTATCCAATGACAAATCGCAACTCAGGCCTTAAGCTTAAAAACGGACTTTTAATTTATAATACAATGATCCGCCCTATATTAACATATGCAGCTCCTGCGTGGGCTTATTGCGCGAAATCGCACACTCGTACTTTACAAGTGTTGCAAATAAATGTCTTAGAATCGCGGCAGATGTACCTCGGTACACACATATTAGATACTTGCATGCAGAGCTTAAACAAGAACTGCTGCAAGACGTTTACCGTAAAATGGCAGAGCAATTTTATGCTACTAGCCAAAGTAATTTAAATCCTTTAATTGCAAGCCTTGGGGATTATAATCCTGATGAAAATCAGCGTTTTAAGCGACCAAAATCGCTTCTAGCGCATAGGCCTCCTTAGTTTTTCTCGGTCCGGAACCAGCGGGCGCTGTGATTGGCCGGAGCCCCGGCCACTCGTGGAGCCCCTGCCCCGCGACCTACTCGCGGTTTTCTAAACTCTCGCGAGGTCCGGAACATGAAATACACTGTCTCGCGACTCGCCCTAGCGCCTGCGCAGCTAATAGATATTAATTAGCTGGTAATTTAGTTAATAGTAAGCCCCCATAACATTAAGAACGTATTTTTAAATCAGGTATTTAATTATAAGTCACCCACACACCTCCCCTCTAGGCATCAGGTTTGGCACGGCCCGTTTTAGGAGCTTTCTGCCTGTGCCGACGAGGGCTGACATCACCACCTGTCATGCTGCTTGAGCCCGTCTGGAAGCCTTCAGCCCCAGCACCGATCTAAGTATGCATGGCAGGAGCCGCACAAATACACAAAACAATTACAAGTTACACTTACAAGGGAAACCTGGGGTAACACGTAATATTTCTCAAGACTTCAAGATTTTCTCCACGAAAACAACACTGCGAAGCACTATGTATTTCACAGCATATGGTATAATATACACTGTACAGCCTATGGCTCAGTGGCAGCGCCGCTGTTGAAATTACATTGCGATATTTTATTAATTTGGTAATTATTATTTTTACTGTACACTCACAATTTAACACGTTTAAATTATAGAAATTGCCAGCTGTAAGTCAGCTGTGGTGTTTTCTGTCGGTCCGGAACGGCGGAGGCCTGTGATTGGCTGAAGCTGTGATTGGCTGGCAGGATCACTACCGGCCAATCAGAGGGCTCCTGCTTTCACATACATTTCTGTGCTAAGCACGAGTCCTAAAAACGTAATATTTAAGTCATTTTAACGTAATATTTTAGTCTTTTTAACATATTATTTTAGTCGCCTATATATTTTAATTTAATGCTGGCTCATCAGGCTTGCCTGTGAGCTAGTTAAGTGTATTAATTTGTGTACTTTTAAGTGTGTTTCAAGTATCTACTGGGGATACGGGAGGACGAGGCGCCTTAAAACCTCGTCCTCCACCAGTGCATTGTGCTAACAGTGCACTGGTTAAAAACCAGCGCCCTCCCAAAAATAAAGGAAATAAATAAATAAAAAAATAAATAAATAAACAAAGCTCCCGCCCCCCCTGCCCCACTCTTACTTCACAACTCTACTAACAACCTGGACCTTCCTGCTTTTCCAGTGCCATTTTTATTTTTAATGCATGTAACTGCTGAGTGGTTACACTCCTATTCTGTCGAGAGGGTTTTTACGGTACTATGCCGGTTTTTCCCTCTCTCTTCTTAGATTATGGCTTAGCTATAGGTACACTCAGGGAGGTGGACATGGCCCCAATCGCGGCCATGTTTGCCCAATCCCTCTCTGCCGCGATGCATGCCTCCTCTGCATGAAACTTCCCCCTAGTAGGCGTATGGGGCTCAGCCCTGAGACGCACTTAGTCCCGCTCCTTCCCCGGGCCTCACACATAACTTAGTAGTTAGGGTAGGTTTGGAAAAAAAATTGGACACCCGCAAATTCATGAAGTTTCATCGTAAGTCTTCTTATTGAAGAATCGTTTAAATTCGCCTTTCTTATTTTCGTAGCTTGTCGTAAAATTAAGTTCAGAAACTGCCCGACCTAACTTACGGCGAATCCAACAGTGCACCCACTGAATTATTTACACAAGAAAATAAACTATTCACGTGCCTAATTCCCGTGAAACCCTGATAATACACGTAGTAAACAGAGTGGAAGTTGTCCGGAAACTGGTCAGGGTCAAGCCACCTTAAAACTTTCCACTCTGCTCGGTTCGGTTGTTTTCGGAGGGTTTCGGCAGTTGCGGCGGATATCTTCGTTGAATAGATTTCAGGGACAGTTGTAGGGGCGGGGAGGGGGGTTTACCTACTACGACGTCGCTTTCACGTGCGCTGCCTGGCACTGCACGGCACATCAACCCCTGTCCGGCTAGTCCCTAGAGCTCTAGCACGGGTTAATTGATAAGCAATAAAACTTTCTCCTGGCAGAAAAACAGTTTTGCCACACAGACGAACACGGAAACATATATTTCTTTGGCAAGAATATGCTCAGTGCAATTGCACCGTTGCACTACACAGCTGGCCCACACTGATGAAAGAACTGATTAACATTTCGAGAGCATATTTACAATCTAAAACGAGTCTCTCGCACATATGCAGAATGTATTTAACCGAACATTTAATTGTGTGCTTGATGCCTGAAAATATTGTTTGTTTCTTGCAGTTTTTTGCTTTCATGTTACATGTCGCAGTAATGAAATGGACTTGTATCGAGTAACAGAAATTAATTTTGCACGAATCACTATCGTTGCCATTACACACTGTACCTTCAACAAGTTGAATTCAGGACAATACCTGCATGGTCTGCATACAGAAAAGTCGGGATGAGCTCTACTTTTTCTGTAAAACTCGTCTGGGGAAAAAATAAGACATCTGATTGACTGTTCGGTTTCCGGATAGTCCTGATCTGCCTGTACTGTGGACACCTTCTTTGTCTCTGACACAAATTGAGTATGAATTACCACTGATAGGTGATAGACTGTATAAACATAAATAATTTTTTTTTCATTTATTATTTTCGTAATATTTCTTTATAAATGATTTCATCATAATTCCTGTATATATATTAACTGTATAGACTTGAAAATATAATATGCAAGGTGTGTGATCATTGAAACAACCACTTGACACCGATGAAGCCCACAAAGAGCAGATGCATGCCATGACTTTCACCAAGGTTTATAGTCTGGGTACTTTTGGTGCCAGAAAAGTGCTAATAACATGTATATTTTCTTTCCACAAATAACCATTCGATGAAATGGCAGTGATGTTGCTTGGCACTCGCGGCTGTAGGAAAATCACTCACTACTACTCTAGGAATTTAATTAGTCACTAGCCGACGACACCATCACGTCACTTAGACAACGATGACACTACATCACGCCAGTCTTTGTTGCTGGTGGAAGCTTCACTTCCTGCCGAAATTCCTTCTTGTAATTTATTAATTATGGCAACAACTCCCTTACAGTCTTAAATATGGGTCCGGAGACCATTTAAAAATATATATGTACCTTACCGCCAGCTCAGTGATTTGCAACTAGTCAGACGGAGTGCAATTGTTTTACGATACACCCAAAGAGTTATGGGAACTTCGGTTCCCGGTCTCGTAACTGCTCTGTCTCGGATGGCATATGAGTTCAAATCATGGTATCATAATATACATGACCATTATTCGCCCAATTGTGATGTATGCAGCCTCTGTGTTTTGACAACTGCGTCAGTACATACATACAGCAACTTCGGCGCATGCAGAATAAATGGCTGAAAGCAGTTGCACATGCCAACTAGAGAATTACACATAGAGCTACAGCAATCAATGCTGATAAGACACCATTAAGGAGGGTGCAGATAAATTCTATGCCTCCACACAAGAAGCTACCAATGCTCTAATCCGAGATAATGTATATTATAACCCCGACATAAATCACAAATTTAAGAGACCAAAATCACTCCTTGCACACAGACCACCCTAAGTACACAGACATATACAAACCACAGGTATACAAGAACAACACATGTGCCGGTACCTACTATCATATTAAGAACACCATCCCTACCCCTGGCCCTCTCACTCCCCCACCCTACTACCCAAAATATTTAAATAACCTAGAAAATAATAAAAAAAAAGTGATTATCTTGTTGATATGAATCGAACTGTGCGGACCCAGGGTAAATGCATCGCGGTGTACAGTCTGGAATACTGGTAGGGTGTTAGCTCATCGGAGATATAATTATGCAACTTAACATAATTAACTACCCTGCCAGTTTGAGCTAGATTGCGAACTAAGAAGCAAAGGTTCTAGCCCTGTTTGTCCAGGCTGCAAGTGGACATCACAGTGAAACCATGTTTAGTTTTACTTATTAGGTTTTATGTTTCAGGTGCCTGCTGGGGGTATGGGAATATATCACTCAATAGCATGCACATGTTTCACCCGAGCAGTGGTGCCTCCACCCCCCATCCCAAACACTGGTTAGTGAAAAAACACACCAGCATGAACATAAGAATGAAAGATAGCCCTCCCTACCAATCTTTCCTTCTAGCTTTTCTAGTCACTAGTTAATAGACCCATACCTTCCTACCGTTCCAGTAGAAACTTTCTACCACTTAAAATTACAAGATTCGCACAACGTAATCCGTCGAGCGGTGTTTACGGTGCCCATCCCTGTTTCTTCAGCGATTTCAGTAGTTAGAACTAGTGATTTTGGGAGGTAAATATGTCCTCAATTGTTACCATGTTTGCCCAATCCAAGTAGCGTTGTGATGCACACGCCTTTTTTCGCAGGTTACCTGCATGTCTAGATATATAGGGATAAACCCTGAGATACACCTAGGTCACATTCCTACCCCTGGGCCACCGATTCCTTAGTAGTTAGGATAGTTAGAAAAATAATTGTTCTCTCTCCACACTATTTCTGGTGGGAAGTAAATGACTGAAACTTTTCTCTTAAACAGTCTCCTTCCTGCTTACTTGTTCTCACTACTACTCGGAGGTGGCGGCCCACTCTTCCTTTCAGCCGCTCACTCCTTCTCGGAGGTAGCAGCCCGGCCCACTATTCCTACCTGGTGCTCGTTCCTTTTCGGAGGTAGCGGCCACTCCGCTGTCCCTACCCGAAGCATTCATGCTACATATATCCTGCGCGATACCGAAGCTGTATATATGGTGTACTGAGTGACCGACAGCCCAGTTCTAACTACTACAAATAGGTATTGCAACACGGATCAGGGTGCATCTGAGGGCAGAGCCTGGCACGCCTAGACATGCAAAACAAGGGCACATATGTTATGGTGCTACTGGGATTGGGCAAGCAATCCCGACCACTAGTTGTAACTACAGTTGGGAGGAGGAAACACCGGCATAGGCACTGTAAAAACCCATCGACAGATTAGGATGAAACATGCAATTTAAGTGGTAGTGAGTTTCTACTGGACCTGTAGGAAGTTAGAGATCTATTAACCAGTGGCTTGAAAATCTGGAAGAAAAGATTGATTGGAAGGGATATCTTTCTTTATTTTGTTCACACTGGCGTGTTTTCTCACTAACCGGAACGATGTACACACTTCTAGTTACTTTCAGAGTTTCGTCAATACACACTGAAAAACGTAAAGTTAAAGTACGACAGTTGAAAAATAATTGAGAATCTGTTTTTCGAAACACAAATATTGTGTCGTGAATCATTATAAATTTGCCATAAAAGAATATCACGTAAATATTTCAAATATAAGCCCAATTATTAAAATATTGTCCATTTATTATGAAATTTTCAGAACAAATGCAACACCATCTATAGAAGAAACACACAGCTTATTTACGAATATAACACCCCTGTTCAATTTTTCATGAAATTGCAGTACTGCAGAATAAAACAATATACTCAGAAACTAAACATTATCATTATAACATATATAATTAGCTGATTATTTGCAAATAGTTATCTTGCCTTTGACTTCAGGTTCTTAGGGCCAATTGCACAGTCATATTGAGCAAAATCAAGGCCTCTCAGTGTGAAAAGTGATACATTTTCATTACAGAGACGAATAGTGAGTGAAATCTAAGGAAAATCTGAGGAATTCTCAAGAGTCGGTTTACTATGCAAACATGTATGCAATAACTGTAACCGTAATAACGTGTTCAAGTATAAGAACGAAGACCTACGGTTTATGATGGCCTTGTGCGTGCATTTAGTGTATGTTGAAAAATGGCCGCTGGTGTCAGCTGTTCGTTATTTTCTTCCAGGTGGGCAACTATATATTTGTGTTTCTTGTTGAGCTGACATATTAGAGGTGATGACTATTAGACATTGTAAATTACTTACGTTTTCCGTATTTGCTGTGTTACTTTATTTTTTCTCCTGAGTCCGTAATAAGGCGCGGCTCGTGGATTTTGGTATAGGTAGGGCAAGGGCTGTATAAGATGAGAAACACTTATCACCCAGTAAAAAGAGGGTGGTCGGGGGTCCTCTCCCAGAAAAATTTGGATTACAAGATGCAAAATGGTGCTATTTTGGAAGTTCTCGTGTCTAAGCATTGAATATACTTTTGGTAGGTTAATTAATTTTTTTAAAAAAAGAAACATTCTATTAAGGGGCTTCCCTAGTCACTAGTACATGAAATTAAGAAATGTTTCGATCAGTTACCGCTATTTCAAACAGTTTAAAACATTTCAAGGTATTACTTTACTAAGACCAAAATTCACAATATCCACAAAAATAATTTTAACAAATTTAACATGCCTTTGGATTACTGTAATTTTTCTAGAACAAAATTCACACAATCTACAAACATAATTTTAACAAATGTATCATACCTTCGGATTACTGTGTTGAGCACTTGAAGTAGCAAGTAGATGGATAAAAACAAAGGTAGCTGCGTGGAAAGTTACACAAAGTCTAAATAACATCAGAGAGTGCTGTCCAGACATCGGAGTGACGTCAAAGCTAAATTGTTTTAAGGTTCACAAATCACAATGTTTCACATTTAACAAAACTGCACCGTTAATTTAACGCACTATAGTTAGTGTTTTTTATACTTTTAACTTTACTACATCTCACTGTATTTGAAAATTTAAACATAACGTCAAAAACATGTTTCAACTGACTGGTCACTTAACTAATGTGTGGATACCCGTTACGCGTAAATGAAGTTCATTCGTCGTTCTTTTCTTAGAACAAATTTTGCAATATCGTGTTATACATTGCTCACTTTGTCGTGAACGGCCTATGTGGGATAAGGGCCGTACGTAAGGAGAGAGCTTAGAGACTTCAAGCAATGGCTTTTTAAAATATAAATAAAGGTATTTATACATAATTAAAATATAAAGAAACAACAGAAAATAACTCGTAAGACCTTAAATATTAAAAGCCTCCTAAATATCTCAACAAATTCAGCAAAGTTATATATATATATATATATATATATATATATATATATATATATATATATATATATATACACACATATATATGTGTGTATGTGTGTGTGTATGTATATGTATAATGGTAAATTCTATTGGTAATTCCCCCTATTACGAAATATTCGCTTATAGGGAGGGTACACTTATTTATGGCTTACTGTCTCATCTACTGCGGAAACATAAATAAGACAAATTTTGAAGGTATTTGGAAAGAACGTCCAGTAAAAAAAGAACCTTCGTATTTGAAAAACGGTTATGGTGGTGGCCGGACTAAAATCAAGACTTGAAATGTTTTCTATGAGTTTATTTTACTTATCAGCCACATGGTTCGATAAAGTGTTCCGGCTATAAAGTATGTTCTTTAGAAACGAATAACAATGTCGCTTCTATTTTACTTAGTTTATTTAAGTTGATGTTAATTTATTATTTCGTATGATGTACGTTATTATTAATGTGAAATAATAGACTGCAAAAATGTTTACTACAACGCCCAAGCGTGAAGGAGCAACATCTAAAACTTATCATTCCGCCTCGAGAAAACTGTTGCAATTTGAGGCGATTTTATGGCAGAATATTACAAATAAACTATTCTTTTGCCGTAATAGGTTAAAAAATTCCATATATGTAGAAACATGCTACTTTAGGCCAGTTTTTTTTTTTTAATATGTTTCAGCTGGGTTTTGAGTGAAAATGTAGTTGCGATATTAGAATTTGTTAACTAATTAACTAAGTCACGATCGAAAAATGTGAAAAGTTGGTAAGAAGCGTCATGGTGTATAGGGCAGGTCATGAAATTTTGGTACAATTGACTGCAGTGATGTCGAGAAACGAGCAATTTGAGATACAAGTTGAGTCAGTCGTTAGTGCAGTGTAGAGTGGCCGCGGGTTTTGATTTGAGATACAAGTTGAGTCAGTCGTTAGTGCAGTGTAGAGTGGCCGCGGGTTTTGCAAGACGGGCAGGTTTGGTAGCAGCCCACAAGCGCGCCATTTATCAGACACACCCACTCCCATTCTTGCAAGGTTCGCAGGACCGGGGCGCGCACTGCGCATGCGCCAGCAAGATCAGACGGGCTGCACGCCGCACAGCCCTGCCTAGTTCAGGCCGTGTCTCAATTCCCTCAGAGAGTGCTCTCTCGCACTCTCTCTCTCGCGAACACGTCAGAGAGAGTGCTCTCTGGTCGTCTCAATTCGTTGGCGAGAGTGCGAAAGAGCGAGAGTACAGCGAGAGAACGAAACTGTTCACTCGCTTCACTCTCTCGTTCTCTCTGGTGCACGCCATCTTGATTACAGCTATGGTTTGAGGTTATTGAAGAAATGCGTATCACGTATTGCTAATATTTCAATATTTATAACATGAATAATTATTTACAATGACCCCGATAATTATGGCAAGAAGTTGTGTAAACATATTCTGCCCTAATATACGTTTAAATTCACAAAACACAAAATTATGGCATCGCCTTAAACAGTTATTTGCTGCTTAAAATACGACGCTGGTAAGTTTAAAATTATTATTTGAATTGCCTACAAATATATTTTATGTGTTCATAAATTTTATTAATAAAATTTACGCACTTGTTACCGTTCATCGTTTGTTTACAAACTCGAGAGTATATCGTCCCAATTGGAGAGAGCGAGAGTCCAGAGAGCTCTCTCTCTCGTGGTAATGCGAAAGAGTACTCTCTCCAGAGAGTACTCTTTAAATTGAGACACGGCCTCAGACTGCTCGAGGCAGGAAACGCGTACACAAGAAATACTTTAAAACTTTCTCGCATTCCTCAGACTTCACGATCGGCTGACGGTTTTCGTGAGTAGGTAGTTCAATAGATACTATTACAAATTATCTTCTATAACACCATATGTTAAAATGAAAATTATTTACTGTCATTCCCAAATAATCAGGGAGGGCTGCAGCCACGCAGCCCAATAGTACAAACCGCCACTGGCCATAATAAAAAAAAAACGTGTTTTCTCATTCTGAACCAGTTTTGCCGAACTGCTTTGAAAATGTTTTAGAGATAATTATTTCCTAAAGCATTTCTTGTAAATATGTGTTGCATGACAACTAAAACAATGAAAGTTTCAAATTTGCATATTACCGTATCCTCCTAACCTCATACCCTCCTAACCTTACTTGTAAATCAAGCAACTCAGCCTCTACTGCTTATAAACCGTACAAACGAAGAATTTCATAACAGCACGCTAGCTGCTATTTTATTCCTGTATTTATATGTAAATAAAAAAAAATAATCTGCAACAAATATGATGTTCATCTGTATCAGTGAATGGTTAATTTGCATCATACAAATAAATATACTTTAATTACTAATTAACTTATGGTTAAGAATGTAGGTAGGCAAATTATCACATTAAGATATAAAGATATAGCTCATTGTTTCTTCACAGAACGGCATAAATAAGTACAACCGCTCTTTGCTGGTATAAAGTAGGCCTAACCTAACTGCAAGGTTATGTTACACTACACTCGTCACAAAATAAATTTTGGTTAGTTGGCCTACCCTATTCGAAAAGATTTCATTTTCAAAGAAAATTACTGTCCATCATGTTGTTAGCGTAAGGTACTTTAAACAATTGGAAGAAGATGGTACCAAATTTGAAGATAGAAGAATAATTAAATACATTTTACACCACACACATTCAAATACACACATAATCTTTTAAATTTGTGAAAGGTTTGAAGATGTCTAGGAGCGAGCGAGTGCATTTTTTTAAAACACATATCAAAATGTAAATACAATTTATTCAGTCATTTGAGAAACACCACATGACTCATTTTTCACAACGTAGGTTTATGTATATTTACTCTTTAAAGGGCGAAACTCAACCGGTCAACACAGTAGTAACACGTAAACAATTTTTTTATAACAGTACCTTTTTTAGAAGATTCTTTAAAATGTAAATTTTCAGTATTAAGTTGTTTACAGCACTTTTTCAAAGTGGCATGTGGTGTTTCTCAAATGACAATTATTAGTATTAATGGATTTTTCTTGTATATTGCGTTCTTATTGGCTGAAACCCCTACACTTTACGGCATGAAATAAAATATAACATTTTCACGCACACCTTTACGTCGGCGATGTAATTCTACACGTCACTTAGTCTATAGCGTAAAAAATTCCAGTATTTCACAGATCATAAAAAAAGTAGGACAATGTAAACAAAAACATTATGTATCCTTCCACCACCATGTGCTTTTCAGCTGACAAGCAAAACATGTCAACAGTTAAGTTATATTACGATTGCAATGGCATCCAAAGTTTGTTGTGATTTTCTTTTGGTTATTTCAGACAAGTAGGTAATTTGTTTTCAATACTGACTGCACATTAATATTATTAGGGTTAGGTGGGCAATGTTAGTGGAAAATTATTCCATATTGCAGCGATGGATAGCCTACTCTTCAGTAGTTCAGTCAATATAATAATTCAGAATGTAATATTATTTATTGTAAATTTGATAGGTATGCTCAAGCTTGTAACATTTAATGTCATTACAAAAAACAATATGGGTAACTTTTTTTTTATTTCTACTCGACACCTAAAGAATTTAAATAATAGTACCTTATTTGGTTACAACAAACTAAAGTTGCAAGACCATACAACCGTGCAAGCAAACATCTTTAAAATGAAATAAATTATAAAATACAAACAAACGTTCATCCAATTATTTTTCTTGTTGTCTTCTATTTGGTTCTGCACTATCAGATCATAAAGCAGTAGTTTAAGTTTCATGTAGCAGACTATCGAAAAAAAAACTTACCTTTTGTGGATAGGGCGGGGGTGCGGAATTTGTCCTAAAATCGTTTGTCCTAAAACCATTTTTCAAGGTTTTGTTGCTTGGACTTCATTTGTCCTAAAATCGTTTGTCCTAAAGTCATTTATCCTAAATTCGTTTGTCCTAAAGTTGTTTGTCCTAAATTCGTTTGTCCTAAAATCGTTTGTCCTAATTTCGTTTGTCCTAAAATCGTTTGTCCTAAAATCGTATGTCCTAATTTCGTTTGTCCTAAAATTGCTTGTCCTAATTTCGTTTGTCCTAAAATCGTTTGTCCTAAAAGCTGTTTGTCCTAATTTCGTTTGTCCTAAAATCACAATTCAGTTTTAAAATTCATTTGTCCTAAAATCATTTGTCCTAATTTCGTTTGTCCTAATGTCGTTTGTCCTAAAAGTCATTTATCCTAAAGTCGTTTGTCTTAAAGTCGTTTATCCTAAAATCATTTGTCCTAAAATCGTTTGTCCTAAAATCATTAGTCCTAATTTCGTTTGTCCTAAAATCATTTGTCCTAAAATCGTTTGTCCTAAAATTGTTTGTCCTAAAATCGTTTGTCCTAAAATCGTTTGTCCTAAAATCGTTTGTCCTAAAATCATTTGTCCTAAAACTAGTTTTCTTAAAATATATACTTATTTTCACATTTGCATTGAACACGGACAGACACAGAAATCGCCTGCATAATATTGCTG
>PNEQ01035141.1:0-14980 GCA_003012365.1 Medauroidea extradentata | reverse complement strand
CTGCTTTTGTCACTGGTCTAACATATTTAATTCTTTATAAATAAATTTTACTTGTTTTGGAGTACTTGATGTTTGGAAAACCCATTTTTTATTTTCCCAAGTATCTCCTCTAACTACAAAAAAATACCCTCAAATATATCTAGAAAGAAAAAAAATTTTATAGGTTTCTGAAAATTCCACAATTTTATGAAAATGACCCGTGTATGACACCTCACACACGCCACCCTTTGGGCTAGCCTTACGTGCTACATACTAACGCTGCACATTACCTTTCAAAGTATGTGTAGGCTTGTAACAAACAAAATTAGAAGAAATGCAGGTGGCTTCACCTGCTGCTTTGCTACTGGAACTTACTGTTCGTTTTGTTTTGGTAGCAGTGTAACATTATACCTTGTCGTACCATATGCCGCCTTCTCGGCGTGCTTCATCTTTGGCCTTACTACTTCGCATGAAGTTGAGGTTCCATTGACATTTGTTGTTTAGTGGTTGCATTGTGCTGTATTATTTCTTGTGTGTTTTGTTCAACTTGTTGTTCCTTTATTAAAGAAAATACCAGAATTATGATAATTTAGTATTTTGGTTAAAGTAAATTAATGCACTATGCATTACATTTTAAAAATTTTTAGTTGTAGGGTAATTGGTTTGTTGTGTCATGTTTATTAGGCCTATAATAATTTGTACTATTTCAAAAAACATTTTGGTAGGTAACAAACAGCAGTAGCCATTAATAAATGTCAGATAAGTATGTTGTTCTGGCTTTTAACGATCATGTTTATATGGAATGCAAGGGAGGAGGAAGCTGGTGATCCCTGAGTAAACTCGCGGACCAGCGATATTATCCGGTACAGTTCTCAAATAGAAAAAACAATTTCATAATGTATGTTGCGTGAAATAGTTCATCATGATGAGCTGACTTTTATTTGTTTATTAATAACCATGGAATTTTTACAGTTATGATATGAGAATTTCGTAATTGTAGAGAATACAAAAAAACCAATGCCTTTCAATTGTTTAATTGTCTCTAAGTTACATCTATTTTTTAGAGTACTTTCTGAAGGGAAAAAGTACGCGTAGGTTTATAAGATCACTTTTCTGTGTGTGTCCATGTGTCCCTTAAAATTTTTGTACCATTGGATAGAATTTCATCAAACTTTGTACACATACAGTACTTTGTAATCTGACTTGACTTTTACCGGTATATATTTAGTTTTCGCCCTTTTAATATTTTTAAAATGGCGACCATTTTTATATTTTTAGCATGCTACTAAGGCAGCCACACATTAGTGACAGTAGTGCACAACGTAACTCGTAACCGTATCAAAGATGTGATGCGTTACGCAGTTACAGGTTGAAATAAATCTACTCATACCAGGACAGTGTAATGCACCTGCGAAATGTAGCAGCAAGGCGTTCCAAAGTGTTTCATTGTCGACAGTGTGACCGTGGATGTACAAGTGGCTGCAGCGATGTACATTTTTATACATTACACTGTCAAATGTAGGAAAAAACTGACGACGTTGGTGGCGAACATAACTCTATGCAATCAGAGAAGCATACAGTGCTTCACGTTTACTGTCTACTTTGAAATTCCAGTCAGTTGGTGTTCAATACAAAAATTTTACGTGAATGTCTTCCAGTGAATTTGAAGTGTTAACAAATACAGTAATTTTAAAGTATTCAAGCGAGAAATCACATTCAGAAAAGCTATTCCAGTGCAAGACAGGTTGGCATTAACACTATGTTTCTTCGCAACGGGTGTTGCCTACTCAAGGTTTCAGTACCTGTTCAAGATTTTAAATCAAGCAGTCAGCTACATTAGCCCAGAAGTGTGATGGAATGATGCTACATATTCAGGTAAGGAAACACTACATTTATGGTACATACACGCAAGCCAAATTAGCCTAGTACCTAACAAGTGTACTACAGAATGTTCATTTTTTAATAATGTTTGCTTACACTTTTACCAAAATACATCATGCATACGTAGTCTTTATGTATCAAACACAAATAATCATGGGGGAAATTACGAAATTAATTGTTGCAAATTGAAATCATTTTCGGCATGCCATGCACCTAATTTGGGTTAACTTGCACTGAAGACATGTGTTGGCTGTAGTGTAACGGGTCTGTGGTGTGTGAGTAGATGTGGAGTATTGATGTCGATGTTGATAATGTCCCTGTTCGCTGCGACACTCGTAACGTATCTGTGTCCTACACATTAGCAGTTGTCCTCTTCTTGTTAATGATGAAGTTGTTTGGGAGAGAGTGTTCACCAGCTTAATCTTTCACTCGTGCCCGGATAGTAGCTTTGCTCCTTAGGTTTTAATTATTTGGATAAAATATAGTGGCATAGCTACAAATTAAAAAAAAACAAGGCCAGGAATATTATCCTAACGGTTATTTATTTGTAGCCAACCAATCTGTTTTCTGACACTAGTTGCCCAAGGCATACAAACAAATATCAAACAAAGTGAAATAGGTGTCATAACAATATAGTTCTTACAGAGTGTCTGTGCAAGAGGATGTTATAACTCGCAACCACGCTTTATCAACTTTTGTACTCACGAGTAAATAGGTGCTCTGTTCACATATATGATTACACAGTTACATATGGTGCAACACAGCTAGTTCTACCAAGAATGAACCATGAAAGTGATGAATAAAATTCTAGGTGGAGTGATTTCACCCCCGAGGCTTTTCTTCTCCCCGCCAGTGCTCCCTTACACCTTCTGTCTGCCCCACCATGACACCTCGACTGATATCTTTCCGGGCGGACACCCAGACTTACTCAGCCGAGCGGCAGAGTGATACAATGGGACCCAAGTTTATTGAAAAGCTGGTCAATTTACATTTACTATGGAAGAAAAGTATGTAACAATTACTATTGAAGAAAAGTATGTAACATGGTTACTGACAAATTTGCAAAGAGTTTTATTCTACCATACCAGCTAAATATTCATTAGTTTATTAATTGGGGAGGTGCTGCGTCATTAATCTGTTGCAGATCACCACCTTTTCGGACTTCTGTTGCACACGACACTACCACCCACGTCGAAGGCCAAACGACATGCTGCCTTCGCCGTATTCCAGCACGTCTCTGTACGTGCCTCCAAGCGAGTGAACTCTGACCTGCCTGCCAGATAAATCCCATTCCAGGGGAAGCAAGCTAAGAGGCTACTTGAAATTAAAAAATCCAAACAAGGCAAAATATAAAAAAAAGTTACTTAGAAAATTTGCTTGAAATCAAATTAGCTTTAAAATGAGTCCAAACATGATATAAATCAGATAAAATTTAAACTTAAAATTTACTACGTTTATCTTGCCTTAACAGCTAAATTTTAAATTTTGAATAAAATTTTACTCTTAATTTCTCTACTAGCATACCCAATTAATATGCTGGATCCCGCTGTATACATCCTTACACTTGGTTAAGTTGGCTTACTTAAATTGTTATGGACAGAAAAAAAAAATTAATTAAGAGAAAAAAAATTGAAATTACTAGCCTATATGATTAGAGGCCAAGTATGTGCTACGTGCCAGTGAACTTCACAATCCCCCACTTAACATGGAATGGCTTTTCCCTAGGGACAAACAATAAGTGTTAAGTACACTCTCAGTATAACAGTTCACCACAATTATGGTTAAATATGAGTTCCAATGTTTCACACAAATTACATTTCAGTGTTTTATTATTCCAATGATTACCTAAGTCATATAAACTACACTACATCAATGAATACTCCATAGGCTCCCTGAGTACAAACTCTGGCAAATTACTCTTACCACCATGCTCTACACTATACCAGACACAAAATTGCTGCTTTCATAACCTCTAAAACACCACCACATTAAAAATTATACGAAGATATTTTTAACATATTTATTTTCTTTAACTCCGCTACTGAGCATGAAACATTTATTTAGTAACACAGTATATCATGTAAATATTTTATTAAAAAAATTCAATTGAAATTGTGCTTTTTTAAGTTTATGCATCGATTTATGGCAGCACACTGTTGTTGCACCCTTAATTTTAAACATGACCAAAATATTTTAAAGCATCTGCAAGCTATTACTATTCTTTATACTAATAAATTACAACCTATACACTTGGTTGGCTTTGTAAAGTTTAGCTGATTGTAGCCATTGAAGTCTGCACCGTAAACTTATATCACTCCAAAAAAAAAAAAATTGTACGCTCCTTTGGAACAACGACGAGAGTGACCTAAACTGGCTACACACCATTGGCCCAACGATGAAGGTGCCCAAAATTCAAAAACTACACCATCACCCACTGAAAAAACGTCTTCACATTAACATTCTCTGCATAATACCATTCCTCTTACAGCACTTCCCTTTTACACCAAGTTAAGCCATTAACAGTTACGAGATGTTCAACAACTAAAAAATACAAATGGACCAAGCTTTTAACACACCAAATTTTTTTACTAAAACAAATCAAACACACCCTTGGGTGTCCTTGTCTATTTACAAGTTGAGCAGTATAAATTGAAAAGTTGCAGCAAATTCCCTAGTCTGTTATGTCGATCAGTGTTACTTATTTTGTATGATTTTATAATATGAGGTCTATTTAGTTCCATGTTCACAATATTCAAAAAACTTCACGAAGAAACAAGTTACAACACTATCATGTTCTGTCATGATCAATTTCAATGGAATTTAATTCAATTGAAACCTTAATATTGACAGAACTTACGCCTCCTGATGTCACCACAGGGAAAAATACTGTGGGAAACAAAGCTTGTTTACAAGCATGCTGATTTGTTAGTTTATAGTTGCAGGAAGCAAAAATGTTGCGCATTCATAGATTTGCACGCAAGGGTAAAAAATATTAGTTTCAATTTCATGGTTAAGATACGCAAATACATTAAATTAATGTTTACCTGAAAAAAATGGCAAATTCCAAACAAATAATCAATTTTCCTGACGTATATCTCATCTGGGACATGTGTTAGACCCAAGTTGATTAGAAAGCTGGTCAATTTACATTTAGTATGGAAGAAAAGTATGTAACATTGTTACTGATAAATTTGCAAAGTGTTTTACTCTACCATACCAACTAAATATTCATTAGTTTATTAATTGGGGAGGTGCTGCGTCATCAATATGTCGCAGATCAACACCCTTTCGGAATTCAGTTGCACACGACTTTACCACCCACGTCAAAGGCCTAACAACATGCTGTCTTTGCCGCATTCCAGCACGTACGTGCCTCCAAGCGAGTGAACTCTGACCTGCCTGCCAGATAAATCCCATTCCAGGAGAAGCTTGAAATTAAATTAGCTTTAAAACACGATATAAATCAGATAAAATTGGCACGTAAAATTTACTATGTTTATCTTGCCTTAACAGTTAAATTTTAAATAAAATTTTATTGTTAGTTTCTCTACTAGCATATCCAATTAATATGCCGCCGTATACATCCTTACACTTGGTTAAGTTCGCCTGCTTAAATTGTTATAGACAACAAAAAAAAATATTAATTAAGGAAAAAAATTGAAATTACAATACGATAAGAGGCCAAGTATGTGCTACGTGCCAGTGCATGTCACAGTAGACAGTAGCAGATGATAATGGTTGTGGGTGGTTGAAACTTGGCTGTGTAGCTGAATAATGAGGTAGTTGATGTTTATTATTAAAGGTGTGGTATTGAGCAACCTGAGATAGATTGTTTGGTGAGGAGCATGGAACACGTAACCTATACACTGACAATGGTTCCTTATCATGCACACCTCTTTCTGCGTCCAGAAATACTGCCGTTAAAGCATTCTGAATTGCACATTTTTTAAGGGTATCATATTTCCTCAACTGCCGCTATAATTTGGCCAAAGTATTGGGACTCATCTTTATGTGCAATTTGTGCAGTTGAGGACGTCAACAATTGAAAGGCAGTATTCAGGCGCCTATTGTCCAGGTATTTTTTTTTTTTGCTGGTGAACTTTTTCAGAGAGTAGCTTTGTTGTGTTGGCTTGCGTTGTCTAATGGAGTCTGCTTCAGTGACTGGCTGGACTGCACTGCGTTCCTCTTGCGGAGTGTCTGACTCATTTCGTATCTGATACTGCTAACAAAATTAATAAATACATTAAAATTAACTGAACTTTGCATTGTATTAAATGTTACTTTATATTTTGATAAAATAGGGCCTCTAACATTAAGGCACATAGTAAGATTACTTTTGTACTATCTGTTAAATTTTGAAAATGTGTAGGATTTCTAGCAGAATAAATATGTGACTTGTTGTAAAGTAATGATTCAAAATATATTTGTTGATTCTTTACACATTCAGATATTGATAGGGCCGCAGTGGCCTAATGATCAGACCATTTGCCTCCTACTAAGGCGATCTGGGTTCAGTTTCCTGCAGTGTCAGTCCCCGGGTTTTCGCATGTGTGAACCGTGCCGGATGATGCCGTTGGTTGGCTGGTTTTCTAGGGGATCTCCCATTTCCCCTGCCCTTTCATTCCGGTAATGCTCCATACTCACCTCATGTAACCCCTGACCAAAATCTTTCACTCACTCAAATATTGATGATGTGTGTGAAGTCTTGTCAGCAATATTCATTTCATATAGATATTTTTAGTGTGCATTATTACATATAACTTTTTTAAATAACACCAAAATTGTTTAAATACGTGAGAGTACTTATGACATTTAATTAATACCACTAACTAATTACTGTTCCCAAGTGCAGTCATGGAGTTAATTTATTTTCATTTCAGTTAACTCTCTTTTCAGGTTCCAAAGGCACAGACAGATTGGCTGTTGCTGGCAAAACAGTACCAAGAAATGTGGAATTGGCTACATACTTTGGGTGCACTAGATGGATATATATCGTACTACAGTGTCCTTTCAACAGTGGAAGCAAGTTGTACAGTTACAAAGGGACTTTTAGCTTTATACTTTTCACTTTGGTTGATGCAAATCAACAACTTAATTTTTGTTGATGTAGGTTGTCAAGGTATGATTTCGGACAGTGGCGTCTTCACAAACACTGAGCTTTACAAGAAACTTAAAAAGTAGTCTCTACAATTTTCCGATCCTGAACGTTTACTACGACAGGAAAAGGAAATTCCATACTTCTTCATTGGAGGTGAAGCGTTTGCTATGACAGAGAACCTTCTTAAATTGTATCCAAGGTTACATCAAAAGGGTTCAATGCAAGGTGTTTTCAATTGCAGAATTTCTGGAGCGCGTAGAGTTGTTGAAAATGTACTTGGGATCGTGTCAGCAGTTTTCCGAGTGCTTCGGAAGCCTATGATTTTGCTGAAAGCTAAACTTGTCATGGTTATAGCTTGCTTGCATTATTTCTTATGAAGTCTGCCCAGTTCAGTTTCTATGAAGATACAACTTCATTTCTTCTTCTTAGGAAGGTTCCATGTAAACCACCTTGGAATTTGGAAAGCAGTGGAAGTGAGAGATCAATTAGCTGCTTTCTTTATCAATAATGGGAGAATTTAGTGGCAAAATGACTATGCATAAGTTGTTTTTCCTGTGATATGATATACATTGATTTTTGGTGGCTACATCACATTTTAGAATGAACTGATGTTGTTGTGTAAAACACAATTCCATGTGTACATATACATACCTTGGGTTAATGCAACTATGTATGAGGAAAGGTGGAGACAAAAGTTTTTTTTCAAGACCTCTTAATGTCAAAATTTGGACATATATGTGTTCACCGTGCATCAATTTTCATAGTTCATTCACAATATCCTTATATCTTTGGACTCCCGTACTTCTGATGCACCATAATATTGATACCCTCCTAAGTAAACAATATGGGGTAATGTGGCTGCCCTTTCTCATGACATATGCATTTTTATTTTATGGAACGTCACACATTGTAACATTAAAAGAATTTAATTGTTACTTTAAAATACAATTTGAAGGTACTATTAATGGACAACGTAGTTATACTATGTAAATGTGTCGGTAACTTACTGTTGTCAAAGTTTCTCGTGGTGTGTTTTTATGTCAGATCTAAAATTCAAATATTTGTTAAGCGTACCAGGTACTGTTGTATACTTCATCCACTTCTATAAACAAAGGCATCTTAACAATTATGCTGGGTAACATAACCTCTATTTAAAACACATACTCAATTTTGTCACATAAGAATATACATGTTTCTATGGTGCGTCATTTGCTCGAATTATGTATCTGTAATTCCTGCAGTCTGTTTCCTTACTCTCAAACAAATAGCTTGTATAAAGAATTAACATGGTACAAATGTATTTCTGTCACCCCATTTATTATATCGTTTTTTAAGAACGTGTGTAAATTATTTAAACAATGTACCTATTGTACGTTGGTCAAGAGCAAAGTGTATTTATTTATGTTATTCACAGCAACTCACCTTTTCCAGTTCCCATACTCTTTCTCATTTTCATGTTCTCCCTTCTGAAGGATGACAGCAATCCCTCATTTTCTTATTACATGCCTCAATTTGTCTGCTTACAGTTTCCGCTATTTCTTCATACGCATTGGATCTTCTATTTTAATTGTAGTGTGAAGGATACTCCAGATTCCATGTCACCTCCACATTGTTAATAATTCCGTGTTTCGATGATGATCATTTCTTTATGTTTGTTTAAGACATGGCATGTTCTGTATTTGTACTTATTCTTAGTCTGTATTATTTCTATATTACTTATATTTAAGTTATGTAGTACTTTGATAGCATATACTGCTGTAGATATTTTCAACATAACATGTAGTGGATATATACGTGTATTGTATTATATTTGCTTAGTGGGCATCCATGGATGGTATCCATACATTATTTTGGCTGCTCTGTTTTGTAAAAATTTCAATTCCTGAATATATATTTTTATTACAGCTAGTCCAGGTGATATTCATGAAACAGAGATGAGAATTTACCATTGCATGGTAGCCTACATGGTTCTGACCTGTCTTTGTGGAAGTTTGTCTCTTGTTAACACTCTTATTATGGGTATTATTTGTATTTAATATGTTTTATCCAAGTAAGGTTTGTTTCAAGGTGTAGCCCTAAGTATTTTGCACAGTCAATGCTCTTTAGTGTGGCACTGTTCAGTTGTTTGGTTTGTGATAAACAAATAATCAGTTTTTGATTCATTCACTCTAAGTTTATTCAGGTGGAACCAGTATGCGAGTTCTGTTATGTCTTGCTGCATTAAGTCCAAGATTGTGTCTGAGTAGAACAGACTTGTGTCATCTGCATATAGTGAGAGTCATCCATTTAGAATACACTTATTGATTTCATTTGTGTACACCAAGAATAGTATTGGTTCTAATATTGAGCCTTGGGGAACCCCACAAGATTCTGTATTTTCACTTGCACTTCGCCAAGTTGTATATATTGCTGTCTATTAGTTGAGTAATCTTCAAACCATTCAATTGGAAAGCCACGGACACCTACCATTTCTAATTTTTGCAGTAATACTGAGTGATTTACTATATTGAAAGCCTTTTTTAGATCGATAAATAGTCCAAGTGAAACTAATCCCGTATCTTATGATTCCTGCAAAAAAGATACAATATCATCTGCGTCAATCACACTTGGCCTGCTCTCTAAAGCCGTACTGTTGTTTGAAAAATAACTGAGTTTTAGTGAGATAGCACATTAATTGTTTTTAACAACCCATTTATAGGGTTGTGAATATTTCGCGAGTTCAACTACCAACATGCTAGAATCCATTATCCTGTGTATACCAAAGCCCTACCATTTGTCCATTACCTGCTACTCATTCAGACAGCAGACAATGAACAAATGAACAGGGCTTGAGTTTGCATAAGGTATTGGATTCTAGCATGCAGGTCATTGAATTCGCGAATTTTTCCCAGCCCTACCCTTTTATAACAATTTTGATATGGCGGGAAGTACAGAGATAGTTCTGTAATTGCCTGGTTTATCTTGTGTCCTGATTTGTGGATGGGTATTATGTTTGCAATTTTAAGCTCATTTGGGACAGTTTCATCACTCAGTGATTGGTTGAATATTTCGGTAATATCGGGTAGATACCAGGCATGGCTCGTAGATTTTGACATACGAGGAAGAACACTTATTGCCCAATAAAAGGAGGGGGGTCCGGTGGTCCTTCCCCGGAAAAATTTAGATTTCAAGGTGCGAAATGGTGCTATTTTAGCTGTTCTCGTGTCTAAACATTGAATACACTTTTAGTACATTTATTAATCAAAGAAACTTCCAGAGAAGGGGCCTCTCTAGTCTTTAGTAGAGGAAATCAAGTAACGTTTTAAAGCAGTTACTGCTATTCCATTTTCTCATCTCAAGGTATCAGTTTTTTTAGACCAAAATTTACAAATTCCACAAACATAATTTAAAAAAATGTAACATACCTTCGGATTATTGTGTTGAGCACTTAAGCAAGTAGGTGGAGAAAAACAAGGATAGCTACGTGGAAAGTTACGCCAAGTCAAAATCACATCAGGGAGTGCTGTCCAGACATCGGATTGACATCATAGCTCAGTTGTTTTTAAGGTTCACAAATCACAATGTTTCACATTTAACAAAAATACACCGTTAATTTAATGTACTATAGTTGGTGTTTTTTGTTGTACACTTTTAACTTTACTATATCTCACTGTATTTGAAAATGAAGATATTAAATCAAAAACATGTTTCAACTAAATGGTCACTTAACTAATGTGTGGACACCCGTTACGTGTATGTGAAGTTCATTCATCATTCTTTTCTTAGAACAAATTTCACAATTATACATGCTATACAGTGCTTACTTTATCGTGAACGGCCTAAATAGAGTAAAGGCCGTATGCAAGGAAGGAGGTTAGAGACTTCAAACGACGATTTTTATAAATGTAAAGAAAGGTATTTATACATAATTAAAATATAAGAAAACGAAAGAAAGTAACGCATAACACCTTGAATATTAAAAACCGGCTAAATATCTAAAAAAAAGTTCAATGAAATAATTGATATAGAATGGTAAATTATAATGGTAACCCCCCTATTACAAAATACTCGTGTACGGCTCTGTATGGTACATTTTTTAATGGCTTTCTGTCTCGTCTGCTGCTGAATCATAAGACAAATTTTGAAGGTATCTGAAAAGGACGTCCAGTAAAAAAAAAACCTTTGTATTTGATAAATGGTTATAGTGGTGGTCGGAAAGAAAATAAAGTTTTGAAGTTTTTCTCTATACGTTAATCATACTTCTGTGCCAAATGGTTCGGTAAAGTGCTCGGCTGTAAAGTATGTTCTTTAAAAATGAATAACAATGTTTCTTCTGTTTTACTTTGTATTTTTAAGTTGATATTAATTTATTATTTCGTATGAAGTACGTTATAATTTGTGTATAATAATAATAGGCTGCAAAAATGTTTACTGTAACGCCTTGGCTTGAAGGAGCAACATCTAAAACTTGTCATTCCGCCTGGAGAAAACTGTTTCGATTTGAGACAATTTTATGGCAGAATATTATAAATAAACTATTCTTTTTGGCGTAATAGTTTGAAATATTTCATATACTGTATGTAGAAACATGCTACTTTAGATCAGTTTTTTTAAAATTTGTTAGAGCTGGGTTTTGAGTGAAAATGTAGTTATGATATTAGAATTTTCTTTCTAATTAACTAAGTCGCGTACACAAAATGTGAAAAGTTCGTAGGAAGCGCCACAGTGTGTAGGACAGGTTATGAAATTTTGGTACATTTTTCTGCAGTGATGTCCCGAAACGAGCGAGTTGAGTGACAGGTTGCGTATGTCGTTAGTACAGTGAAGCATGGTACATTGCGCTGGTCTTGCGAGCTGGGCTGGCAGCCCACAAGCACGCCATTTATCTGACACCTCTGCCCCCCATCCTTGTAAAAATTATCATTTTTTACCTGGCTTCGAGTTTCCGTATGATCTAATCACTACTCACATGTATTGCGTGGTCACTATCATCCTTTTTGACGAACACCTTGCAGTCCCTTGTCCAGAAATACTGGTAACCAATTTGTCTAAGGTCTCTGGCACATTTGTGCAGGAACTTATTTCTTGATGTCAGATGCTCGTTTATGTGTATTTCACAAACTTTCCCAGCCAACTTTGCATCTTCAGTGGTGAAGTGTTTATCTTCCATTTGGCAGAGATGATTTCCTCCTTCTGCCATTGGTTCATGAATTTGTCTGTCAAATTTGGCATTTCAGGTTTTGAAGAGGGTACTCAATGTGCTATGTCAATATCTTCTTTCTTTATGTCTACCTGCAGGGCTATGGTGATTTTGCAGACATCACCATAAATGTTGTCTGTTTGCTGTTCTGGAACACCATGCATTTCCAGATTATTTCTTTTCATGTAGTGCTGCAGATCTATTTCCTTTTAAATTTAATTTTGGTCTCTAATTACAGTTGACTTGCTTGGTTAGTGCAGTTGTCATATTCATTACCGAGTCAATGGTCACTTGAATTTGAGAGGTTATGGTTTTAAAATCCTAAAACCACTTGTTTATGAAGTCCATAGAAGGTTTCATTTTATCTAAGTCATGTTCCAGCGAGGTAGACATCAAGTTCAATTCACCTCTTACTTGTTCCAGTTTAATCTGAATGGTGCTGGTATTTACTTGGCCTGTCGCACTATTATCTCTGTCACACCTCAATTTCTTGTTTTTGTCCGTGCAAAGTTTGTTACATTGACTGTAGGATAATTTTATACATTTTTTGTCTTACATTCTCACACAAATAGCATCACCCTGATTAGTTTCGTCAGTCTCATTAACTAATTTTCCAGACATCTTTAGGCTTCATTATTACTTATGGTTAAAATTTCTAGGGGCTGTTTGATAATTAACTACAAGTTAACAATATTAGTGAAATACTTGTAACTTGTAGAATTGTGTTGCACAATGATATTTCACAAATGGATGATGTCATAAGTTGTAGAATAAAACATAGTGAAATTTACAAATGTCGCATAATTATTAGAGTTTCTATGAGTTAGTGCATGTTGCACAATTTTTAAGGGTTTCTACAAGTTTGTAAAACATATGAACTTTAACTAATATATTTTCTAGTAGTGTAAATTTGCTAATAATTTCATATTACAAGTGTGTTTATGCAGTTGTTGTTTGTGTTACTATTAACAGTATTAGAATTTGTTATTTGTGGTTATACTTATCCAGTAATGAAGACAGTGGCAGTATAACTCTGTATGAAGAGAAGTGCAATTTTTATCAGAGGACAAGAGTGCATTTTAATTTTTGATATAATTTTAGAATTCCATATTAAGCCTGATAAGATGGAAGCTTTGTTGCAAAACATTGGTGTGAAGCTACAACATCCTACAAACAAAAGTGGTGCTCTATCTTCTAAGCAATAGATGTGTATATATCTTTGCAGTGGCTTAGCTGTGGAGCTCAATTTCACACTGTTGCAGACATGCGTGTGATCCATAAAACTACTATTTGTTGAACTTTTGCTAGCTTCGTGCATGCTGTAAACAGAAAGTTATTTACTACAGTGATTTCATGGCTCGTTGGTATTGATAAACAAATTCATCATATTTGGAGAATTTCCAACTTTCTGCAAGTTTATGTCATAATTAATATTATCTAGTGTGAGATACTAACACTAGGATTGAGCAAGAAGACAGCATTTTAATAAGCAGAACAATTATGTTTTCTGCTTAGCTCAGCAAGATACAGCCAGAACAGCTAGAGATAAAAGGAAGTACCACTGGGTGACTCAAATGTGCAGGAACACTTAACTGTCTCTCACATGTTGCTGAATTATGATATAGGAACAGGGAATTGAACAAATTAATGCTGGACCAACAAGACCACACAGTAGAGGATTTTTTAAAAATAATTCTGGACAAAAATCTTTTAAGTGATGTGCGTACGAGATTGGAAGTCTCACTAACTTGATGGGAACCTGACAGTAGTGAATTAACTATTTTAATAAACAAAGTAAAAAATAAATTATATACATGGAAAGTTACTGAAGACATAAAGTGTAGAAACTTTGAAGTCTAATAGGCTAGTTGAACAGCTAAAATAAATTTAATTGAAAGTAAGAAAAGTAACATCATATTTAAGGTTGTAAATATACATAAAATAATGATATATACACATTGTAATGCAATATTAAGGAAGTTAGTTCTCTTAAAATGTGGACAATTTGTATTTCAAAGTGTACTACTAAAAGTCATTTGGGATAAAGTGAGCACTAAAGATTTAACCTTTAAAAATATCACTAGCCATTACTGCATATAAGTCACCATTAGCAAGAGTTACTTTACTGCTTGTATGGGTGGTAGCGATTCATCACATGTAGTTCAGTGTATTTTCCTATTTGAATACAACATTAATGAAAGAACATGAAATGAAATTGACCTCTCTGTATTTAATATACTTCAAATAATTTATTTATGATATTATTGACATTCCTACTTACAGTATAATTAGACTCAATTGGAATCAGAAGAACATGACTATCGTCGACCTCAGGTCATCTTGCTCTTTACAGCTTGCTCCGCGCTTAAGACAGTTCAAAATTCCACTGACAGGTGGCATCAGACTATGCTTTTGCAACTCGAGAAAGCTAAACTTGTCATGGTTATAGCTTGCCGCACTAACTAAGTTATTTCCAGACGCTTCAGTAAGTTGCGCACTTTCTTGTAGAAGAGGAGTGGGCTGCACAAACAGTTGCTCAGGTTTGAGCGGACCTCTGTACTCGTTAATTAGTATGCCGACGGGCCAAAACATTGAATTATAAATGACAGGTAAATCTTTTTCCTCGACAGCGACATGAAAAGAAGCATAGGTGTCAAATTTCGTCTTTAATCTGGCCACTCGAAGGTAGCTTAGGTTCACTTCAGATTTAATGTAGTCGATAACTTCTTTTTCGGAAACAGAAGGGTCGAATCTAGTGACGAATATTGCCTTAGACCTAGGTTTCACTGCTTTTGTAATCACTTTTAATCTGCTTGAGTTTCTGGCACCAATTTGGCTAGAGT
>PNEQ01035140.1:0-14980 GCA_003012365.1 Medauroidea extradentata | reverse complement strand
TTGCTGCGCACACTCCACTCTACAGCGTGTCAGCAGGTGGTGTGCGGCGGGGTTGCCTAAGCTGAGTTTTCATTGCGCTCCCCTACGAAGACGGTACATTTCCGCCTACGGGTTTATAGTTAAAAAGTGCTTGTTTTGGCTCGTACTACCTGCCCTCAAGCGTTGTATCATGAATTAATATACACCCTGTATATATATAGTATATATATATATTCAATACCGTATGTTCAATGGTACGACAGAATATTAGCAATAGTTAGAGGTGGATAACACGGGAGTAACTTTGGCGACTGGAAACAGCCAGCTGTCCGTTGTCTCACTAGGCATTTCCTGGCAATCTGTGCATTCTTGCAAACGCACGCAAACACCAGCACGTTGGGTAAGGTACGTATGAATAAATGAGCGCCCCTCATCCTGGATACAACTTTCTACCTCCCCCTCCTTCTTCCTCCCATCGTTTACCACATTCTCCTGCCCCTTTTCCACGGCAGACAGGAACAATGGGCCGGACCGTGACTTGCAACACGGCTGGATGGCCGGAGGCGACTCCGCGCAGACGTTCACGCCTCGTCTTATTGCGTTGTTGAACCCCGTCTACAATCGGCACAGCGTCTGCATTGTGAAGGATACTGCCAGAGTGTGGGACCTAACTTCAGGCACTAGTTTGGCTGGAGGAATTTGGCATGTCCAAGATCTACAAAAAGCCAAACGTTTAGATCGAGCTAGGTACGCGCATATGGAAGATCATCGTCAAGTCTTCCCGTTGACGACTCTACTCTACGACATTTTCTACGGTGACTTTTGGCGTAACAACCATATAATAATATGCTTACGGTCTTATAGTCCTATAAATACAATGCAGTAGAACATGCTTACAAATTACATCCCTCATGGAATATTTTATGTATTTAAAACTTTGGTGAAAATAAGGGACATATTTAGCATTTTTCAGCAATAAAAATAAAAAAAAGAAAAAAAAACCATTCCACGGATGATCAATGCTGGAGTTGGCATAAGTACATAGTTACATATTTTTCCGGTGCGAATATTTTTTTTACTATACGCCAGACAGTTTTTGATATGGGCAAGTCCCAGAAACAGTAAAAATTTGGTTTAGACGTGTCATTACGTAAAAACTATGTAATGTAATTTTTATATGGCGAAAAAATAATAAAAGGTTAGTAGTATGCCTAAAAACTGAAAATTATTCTGTAAAAATATAAAATTATGGGTTTTGTGGCTGCACCATCTTTAGAGCGCTTCCTAACAGAGATTTTTTGTACATTGGAAGTCTGAAAGCAAAGCAGCGATAAGGATGACATTGACGCGGGCACTTATACTAGAACTGCTCTTAAAACAAAGCGCTGAACTGGCGCGCAGTGTTTCCGTCGTACATTTGGAAACTATGAAACTTTACGCGGTGATTTTGTCTTTCACTGTCGGAAAATATGCAGCAAAGTTCATTGAAGGACCCTTGGGTAAATTCGTATCAATCTGAGAACTATATTTTGAGAACTGCTCGACAACACTCCTTTGAAATGTATTTTCTCTTCGTAAAGAAAATAAACATGGTTAGCCGTTTAAAAAAAAAAAAAATCTAATTCTGCAACGCCCGGCTTAACGATCACAGGTAAGAGTGCATCATGCCCCTTGAGGGACTCCCGTGCCAATTCTGAATTTAAGTTAGCATATTTCGCACAATGACTAATGGGAATAAAGGAAAATAAATACTGATATTATCATAAACTTGGTAGTGGTAAAATCACAATTACTTTCTACGTGTTGAAAAAACACTCATTAAAAAAATTTCCCGCGCTACGCCATCGTACATCATAAAATCTAGCCTATAACAATTTCCGTAATGAGGAATCGCTAAAATTAAGACAGCAAAACAAGACAAATATAACTTAAATGCAATTTGTTTTGTTTGAAATTTGACTAAAGATACTACGCAGAAGTATATAATTAACAAAACACCTGAAGATACGGAATAATACTTACTTTAATTGTACAAGTCAGGATAGTAAAACTTACGCGCATCTTGTGGTTTAGCGCGATTACCTCGAACGACGAAAAGCAGCTGACACGAAGCTGCCTAACGAGTAATTAAAATTATGCGCCTGTGCAGCAGACTAATAAGGCCATATTACACGACTGGCTCCAGGAACTTCACAGCAAAAGATCCGAAAGATGATCGTAAAATTTTATACTTCTACTGCGTGACCCACATACTTGCACGATGTAAACTGGAATTTTTTTTATCTGATGAGCCCCCATATAAATCGCTATGTCCTTTTATGGGAAAGATACAAGCATGGAGGGAAGGCGACGGCAGATGAAGACCTGCAGGTTGAGCGCAGTCACTGCCTAATATTCAAAAGTTTTATTCGTAATATAGCCTAAGAGTAATACCGCGTTGTCCATCTTTCACACAGCAAGTGCCACGATATGATCTCAAACTGCCAATAATCCCTGTTAACTTTTAATTACCATCTAGAACTATGAGGGCAGTTTACACAATCTCATAAAGAAATTTTTTGAGGTTACGGTGAAACAGAAAAAACTAATAAAAATTCTAAGATTTTACCTACGTACTGAGAAATCAGGACATACGAGTGTTAATGTGGAAGAGGTATCATACACAATACGAGTAAAGTAAGATATCTTCGTACACTGACTTATAATTATAGGCCTAACAAAAATGTATATTACAGGACTACATGTTTTTCATTTATAATGATCGAAACTAACCCTACGGCGATTGGGTGATTTGTATTGGTATTCTGTCAGCTGTTAATGCGAAACACAATTTACAAATACACGTAACAAATTTTCTTTACAAATTGTCACACGATCTTTTTAATACAAAAAGAGTCACATAAAAATGGCTTTTCTTTCTTAGAAACTTGTTCGCGGAATTTGAAATAACTTGCAGATACCGGTGCGCTCGTTCCTGTACTTCTTAGTAGTTTGCCTCACATTATCAACCAAATTCAAGTATTTTTTCAGATGTGATTATACACTGGGTCGCCATGATTGATACGCGGCGTAAGGTTTACTGACTCCTCAAGAAAAAAAAAGTTTTTTATTTCGGTTTCACTCTTTCGTCGTTTCAGTAATAAAAATTCTTCACATTTTACCTAGAACGACGCTAGAATTTTCTCCCTGTGACTGTGTGCAATTAATTGTCATTATACTGATACAATAGTTTCAGCGCAATAGCGTGTATTACGAATAGAAACAATTTGTATCCTCACATGTTTAAAATTCAAACCTTGTGGACAGAGGTGATGGTCAAATACTTCGACTGTGTTGTTGCTACAATATATTTACGAAGAACTATGATAATATTTTAATTACAGTATAAGATTACTGGCACGCTTTAAAAGGAAAAGCAGATAACAATTTTCACAGACCGTGTACACTAATAGTATGGTTAGAGAGGTAACTTACACGATAGTAATTCGAATATCTCAACACAATTATGCAAGCCGCGAAGTGTCACTGCAGACTTCGTCATTCATCTCGCGTGGTTTAGCAAACATTCTGACGACCGCCGACGACTGGAATAGAGCGTGATGTCCCAATGAATCAAGTCTCTCGCTGCACTAAGCCAAGAGGCGTGTGTTTACACGGCGTCATCACACGGATCCTTCCTTCATTGTGCGAGCAGCGGTATGAAATGACAATACATCTGCTTTCATGGAATGAAACTAAAACCGTCCTAAGTCAAACCATTAGTATTGAAAAGCCATATACACAGAACGTACAAAACCGATGAATGGCTGCTTGAATGGTATAAGGACCATTCTAAAGAAACGTACTAGCGCTTAAACGCCTTCGACATAAATCCCACAAAGCATCTACAGAATTCCGGGGAACGTTTATCCTATATCAAACTTAATAGATTTCTTCGAGTTTCCAAAAGGGACAAGGCCTGTCTCAAATACGAAGGCCAAATTTTGACAGTTCCTCTTTGAAGGATTTCGTGTTCGATTGTTTGTTTGCTGTGTAAGGTATAGTCTTCTTAACTGCAACTACACAACACGAGCTACAACCTCAGCCAGTGAACCACGCCAACAAGTCAAAATAAAAATAAGGAAAACCGTTAGGTTACATTAGGAACCTGAGGTCGATGGTGCTCGTACGAAGCACTACGAAACATCGAAAATTTCAGTGTTGCATGAATGATTGTCGATCCAACCGGCATGACAGCCACATTACTGTAATAATGAAAAATATTTTTTATACTTGTGTTTTACGTTGCACGGTTATGCTTACAGAAATTAAAAAAAGTTATGACTAAATAGGAATCCGAAAAACATAAGCTATTCGGTACTCATGATTCAGCTGGATCATGTCGTAAAGGTTGAATTCAAGACATTATCGTTCCGACCTCCACGCCACTTGAGTGTACAATCTTATCTCAGCGTGAACAACCAAAGAGACACCACACACCTGAGTTAAACAATAGACCATGATAATGTTTTACGTTTCACCTGCATAGAAATTATAAGGGAAACTGCGGGGCTGGTATTTTTGCGCACATAAATAAGTTATAAAGTATAATTTAATTGTGACGCAGCTGTTGCTGCCGTTTCATGTGTCGTGTGTACGCTTCCATAAACCCACTCTGTGGGAGTATGTTGCTCGGGCAACGGTCCTAGTTAATTTGTTTGACGCCAAATGCTGGTAAACCCTGGCAGATCAGGCTAGGGCAAAATTTTACATTGACAAGGTTAACCACATACGGGTATCGTACTTCCACTGCTTGGCTGGAATTACAGGAAGAGTAGAATAATCTGGCGAACTCCAAAATGAACAACCGAGCAACAAGATGTTCAGGAACACTTTAACAAAAAGAAGTTCACAAGAACAGATTTCGATATTCACAAAATGAAAGAAATATATTACATTTCATTTTTAGCATAAAGCATAACTTATTTTAATCGTTGGAATACAGAGAAACAGTAACAATAATGATATTTTTGAACATTAAGAAAGCAAATATTTTAGGGTAACTAAAAAACTTAAAATAATAGAATAACGTATTAATACAAACTTTTAAGGAATAAACATTAGCAGAAGGAGACAGTAGCTGCGAGCAACACGACTGAACTGTAAACTCACTAATTACATCCTCCTTTTGAACTCTACCTACAAATTTTCTTTTAAAGACGCACTCTATTATTAATACCCACCCCACCTTCATTTCGTTTTCCGAAATTGTTCCGCAGGTAAAGGATAATGTAAATGTTAAGTTAGTTGACATTTAGACATATACTCATACAAATATCAACTGATATAGTGTTAAAACTGTTTGAAGCCCAGATTCATTTGCGCGGCGTCCATTATTGTAAGAAATTTGAAACAGTCACAGCGAAAGTAACGAAATTGAGCGTAACGTAATAAATTCCCACTATTGCTTTAACGCGTGTAAATATCAAATAAAAAAAGGCAGAAAAATTTTTATTTCATAAATACCCGTATTCTCTGAAGCTTCCGTTTTAGTAATATACGATAAGAAAGCTACTCTCTAGAAAAAAAGTTTAGCTAAAAAAATATTAGCACTAAATTCACACCGTAGTGCCGCGGTGTCAGAGTACTCGCCTCCCACCAAGGCGATCCGGGTTCTATCCCCAGCGGGACTGGTCCCGGATTTTTCGCTCGTGGGAAACGTGCCGGACAATGTCAGCCGGCGGGTTTTCTAGAGACATTCCCATTTCCCTCATATATTCATTCCGTCGCTGCTTCATCTGTAGAATCTCATTTAATGTCATCTCTCGTTAGTGTCCCTGGTCCTCCAGGTTGGCGGTTGGAGATGGACTGTCATCACCCCATCCCGTAATCAGAATCATGGCTGAAACAATTAATCCTAGACGTGTATACGCATATATATGCACACACACGCATACACACGCCGTATCACATGGCGGCATATAAAGTTGTATGCAAGCAAGCAAAGGGTTGTCACTCGTATTTTCCGTAGGCGGGCGGTTTAAATCCTGTTTTTTTTTTTTTTTAATTTTTTTTTGTTAATACTGAACAAAACTCTAAAATAGTGGTTACATTAGATTTCTTGCGAAAATATAAGTTTCAAACCCTAATATTAAGGGCGGATATCTCTATTACGACATAGGTTATAAGTTGAAATGCGTTCTCATCATTTTCCACTAAAGTTCAGCTCCTGAAATATTTCGGACTAGCTGACCCGACAGACGTTGTCCTGTCTTAACGATGACTATTGAAATCGAATTGTTGTAATTATTGTCGATAAATAAATCTCAAGGGCAGTCGTTAAGTGTTTTGTTTTCTTGAAAATCCATGTTTTTCACATGGCCAGTTATATGTCGCCTGTTTCCGTGTCAGAATACCAACAAAACTATTTATATACTAAGAATATTGTATATCATAAAGCATTTGAATAAAAAACACTTTTTTTTATTTATTATAAAAATTCGATTTCAATAGTCATCGTTAAGACAGGAAGCATGTAGACAAAATTATCGAAAACAATGTTCGTATTTGTATAGCATTTGACGAAATTATTGCATCCTCAAGGCGTAATGGCTCTGAACTAACCGTGATGTACACTAAGAAATTCAGTTTTCTTTATTTATTTTTTATCAATAAAATAACTCCGATCAAAGCATTTGTTTTAAACTATATTCAGATTTTTTACACCCTCTTTGTCAAATGTTTATATTGTCTCAAGGGCAGTCACTAAGTGTTTGTTTTCTTGAAAATCCATGTTTTTCACATGGCCAGTTTATGTCGCTTGTTCCCGTGTCGGAATACCAACTAAACTATTTATATACTAAGAATATTGTAAATCATAAAGCATTTGAATAATAAACACACTTTTTTTATTAATTATAACAATTCGATTTCAATAGTCACCATTAAGACAGGAAGCATGCAGACAAAATTATGGAAAACAATGTTCGTATTTGTTTAGCATCCTCAAGGCGTAATGGCTCTGAACTAACCGTGATGTACACCATAGAAAAAATAAGGTGATGTACACTAAGAAATTCAGTTTTCTTCATTCATTTTTTATCAATAAAATAACTCCGATCGAAGCATTTGTTTTAAACGATATTCAGATTTTTTACATCCTCTTTGTCAAATGTTTATATTGTCCAAAGCGCTAAGAGTAACTTAGAAATAATATTATATGGTTGTTAAGTATTCTTAATTAAGTATTCTTAAATTTTCTAATTTTCCGCGCAATTAAAAAAAAATTAAGTAAGAACCTTCTCCTGACAATAAGAAACACAACAAAAAAATAATGAAATCGGTCCAGCCGTTCACGCGTAATGGCGTGACCAAGGGAAATAAGGATTCATTTTTATACATATAGATGAGTTCCCTAACAGCGTGTACACTCACGCATACTGGATGACTGAAGAACTATTACCATATTATTTTATTGCAGCCTCCTCTGCCTAGATTATTTGATGCCTGATGGTCCCATAGTTATTTTAAACCTGATTTCGTGCTACGATAGACTACGTAACTGGAAATTCGTAGTAGAATGCCTCACAAACAGAGCTTGGTAGTTATTTGCAGCCGTAATCTTAACTTTTTACTTACAAGACGAAGTCTTCCGTCAACCTCAGGAACTCGTCTTGATCTTCTTGGTCGTCCAGAAGACTTAATCCCTGTACAGAACAAAATATCATAAGAAATATAGTAACCCTCCTGTTAGGCTACAGCAAAATCGCTACGAGGAGTACAAGGTTAGTGTTACAATCACAACACACTATTGACATGGCCACACACAATTAATGCCTTAAATAGTTTTAAATTGTTACACACTGCATTTACTAATATATTTTAGTACGCGTTGTAAGTAATAAAAGCGACAATAGTATTTTTTTTATTGTGCTACCAAGAACGCCCTATTTCGTCAACTCCGGACAGGAAATGATTGAAATTAGTATACTTTTCTGCTTATGGTATGTTAAAGGACTGTGCACTGGCTCGGTCAAAACAAAGCCTCGTTGCTTTAATTTTAAGTCAATTAAGTATTCCAAGATGATTATAATTTGTTATAATTAATGATACACAAACACTTAAAAATAGAAGTAGGTTTACTCATAATTTCATTGAATTTCTGTTTTTTTTTCTGTAAAAAATTACCTCTCCAACTAAGAACATCGTATATGCGTAAACGAAATTGCTGAGGAGAGAAGTTTTAAAGGTTTAAAAAATTCTTGAAATTAAATTAATGCCAATCTAACCTATTATGGGCTATGCGTAATGATCAATATACCTGATAAAATAACAAACTAGAATATATGACCTGTTGTAAAATTATTGACTGATAGGATGAACAATCCAAAAATGACGAAAATGTCAATTACGATGTTTCTAGCTGGTTAAGTCGAAATAATGCGTTTGGAAGGAAATCACGACAATGAGCGTTAACAATGCTGTTTAAACTTAACCTCTGACCTTCCTGAAGACTGTCTAGACTTAACACTTCCGTGTTCACAGAATCCAAATATAAATAAAGCACTTCAACACAATGCAAGATGCATTCGAAGCTCGTGGATATGCTGATCTCGCTGTAAATTTCGTATGAGGATATCTACTGAATGTTGGCTTCCGTATGAAATCAGAAGACAGGGCGTGTCCTATTTTCATGCAGATCCCCGTAAATTGCACGGGACAAATAGTTCAATTGGTCTTTCTACATTAATCAAGTAACCAACTGAGTATCGACTACAGAGATTTCAGTACATCATTGTTTAGAAAAGCGAAAATGAATTTCGTGAACACAAAGAGCGGCTAAAGGAAAGCAGAAGTTACGCAGGACTTTGGAAAATGCTGTGTACCAAACATTAACTTTTAGCATCGTCAAGTTTGTTAAAAAACTGAAGTGTGCATGGATTTGCTGGCATAATAGCTACTGAGTATTAACTACAGCCATCAACCAGTCTCCTGCGAGGAAAGAACTAGTTGCGAAATATCTGCGTTGAGTATTAATGTAACTGCACGACAATTAACACGAGAGGTCTCAATAAAATTGAATATTGCTTCGTGTAAATGCTGGTTTACGAGATTCCGTGAGCAATTAGAAGTTTAATAACGCACAGCGACCCCTAGGACGGGGGATACAGGTGGACAATGAAGAGCGCCGAAAGCTGGAACAAAACCAGGAAGGGTGTAGACCGTATACCGGAAGATGCCAGTTTCCCATTCATAACGCAGCCCAACATCCCAGCATCAGTGGGAATCCTTCGGATGCTTGTTGGAACATGTACTGGTAGGACAGAAAGTAACTTGTGTTTATATGCGTGTTTATTATTGCTGCTATTTAGAATAATTTATTACACTATACGCCGCTAATTTTGTTAACTGCATTGTTACACACACATCACATAGCACTGAAAACGTTTTATTTGCTCCAAATATCTGGAGTTGCCTAGGGCATCGTGTAAACGCCTGAATTAATAAACAAAGATGACAATATCGTAGGCTATATTGTGTAGACGTCAACCATACTCCTCTTTCCCATTACCACATTAAGGGGCATTGATCTCGACCACCTTGGATTTATATGTTTTTTCTCGGTAACTTCTATTCCAGGCGATGTATCAAAACAACATTAAAAAAAAAAAAGTATCTTACCTCTTCCACATTAAAACCATTTAGTTGCACATGATGGGAGTACAGGATATATGCGTTGACTCCACGATTATCACACTGAAGATGTGTATGATGCAGTATACGAAGCACATGAAGGTCAACGACGTGATGCTTTCTGAAGACTCGCTGTCTTATATATGTATTTGTTGCTTAACAACAATGCACTAGTTCCTGTTTATTCAACCTTGTCGGTCAACTTGTCCAAAAAAGTTGGATTAGACTACATGTAAAAATGTATATTCGATTGAGTTTGCATTTATGATGAAGAACGCGTTTGCTAATAGAATCATGAAGGTAATGTAAGAAAAAATAATATTGTACGTGACAGCCGATTGTCAAGTTAAGTATTTTGTAAATTATTTTTACTGTCATATACGAATTTGTTGGTCACTTTAAAAACTATAAATTTGCATGCCGAATAAACATAATTCAGTTACCAGACAGTCGGTCATCATTAGAAACGTGCGCAATTACGCCTCGTATTTTTTCCCTAGTAGGATGAAAAACTTTTCCGTAATGTGCAAGATATATGCTCAAATGTACCGTAATTTTGCACCGAAAGGATGGGCATATTTCTCTTCACTGGGAAAAGTAAATATTTCCCAACACTTCTAACATAAAATGAAAATAGCTTTTACACTGAAAGAGACGTAACTTACTTTATAATGTAATACCGAGCATACACATCTCAAATGGTCACTTTATGCGAAGTTACAGTAAAAATTTACACAGTCCAAAATAATAAAATGGAAAAAATAAGTCTCATGTGAATTGAAACACAGTGTGCAGAGTAAGGATATTTCCCTACTCAAAATTGTCAACACAATGCGCTTCAGTAATCATATTGTATTTAGTGTGAAATGTGGGAGACTGATAAGAGTAGTGATGTATAGATAGAGATGTGATGATAATGCAGGTGTGTGTGCTAATGGAGCAGTTGAAAACTGGGTAAAGGCAGGTAATTCAGGGCGGTAAGTTCTGCTGCCTGCACAACAGGGTCCTTAACTTAATATAACTTACATCCTTTTACCTCACTGCAGACTCGCCCTTCGTAGCAAGCAGGCAGGAACAAAACCCATTGCATGTAACACACAACAATTCCACATACAACAAATGCTACCAAATAAGAAATGCCAGAATACTCAGAATATTTGCGGTGTTGTAAAGAATTTACTTTTTAATTATTGTATTAAGAGTATTATTATTTGTATGCAACACGTTAAAGAATTTAATCTTTCTTGAATGAAATTACATATTATTTTATGTGTATTAAGTGATTTTCTATGTTTTCGGTAATTTTCACATAGTTCTTAAAGCCCCGATAGTAGTGATATTTTTGACCTTACTGACATTAATTTTGAAACACGTAATTTATGTTATTCATTATTAATAACAATATTGAATATGTTATGAAAATCGAAATTACGATAAAAGTTACGAGTTTAAGGTAATTTAGAATCTGAACATTATATAAATTCCTTCACTGTGTGCATGTGAGCCAATTATTCGTACTTGAGTTTGCCTTGTGAAATGTGGGCGCGATCCACGAGCCGTTGCGCCATTGTGAGAATACGTATGTTGCTCGATACAAACGCGTGTGTAAACAACGGTGAAAGAGCAGAATACGTGTCAGGCTCAGCTCCGCTATTAGTATTATGTAGACGCTGGGCGTGCAATGTCTGTATTGTGAAATTACTGTATATTGTGAGACAGTATACTGGATGGTATTTTCAAGTGGATGGCGATTGTTGTAACCATTTGGCGTAATACCACACTTTGAACTGTATGGAATGTATAGAATGCAAAAACTTTTTGGAAATATTTTTGTGGGTAAGTATAACAAATAAGTAGTTCGTCGCCACTAGTGGAATGGGTATTTTTCAACAACTGCAAACACAATCACTTCACTAATTCCTTACCGACGTTACTAATTTTTTTTTACTTCACACTATTGTTTAAAATGTGTAGAGCGTACGTGTATTTACGAAACAGTAACATATTTAGGTAATATCTATGATTAAAGAAAGTGTCAGTAAAATTAAATGTCACTGATGCAAAACGAGGGTTTTTGCACAAGACACATAACGGCATACAAATTTTCACGGATTCACAAAATGTATGCAAACACAAGTGAATATAATTTTAATTTAATTTTTTTTACTGTTTAGTTCTAAAAATTTACAATTACGTAGCATAAAAATTTTAAGAAAACAGTTATTTTGGAGCGAAGTATACAAATTTTTAAAATTACTTATGGGGCTTGCTGCACATATGCTTCAACCTCATGTTCTCGTAACAAATTCGCATCTTGCTATCCACCCCCCCCCCTACCCCCGCCTCAGTAAATAAGAACGAAGTCCTACTCTGTGTAGCTCATTTTAATATAGTCCAGTCTTACCACGTTACCACGTACGCAGGGAAACAAACTGGAAACAATTATGTTACAGTAAACTATGAAACCATTAATTCCGTGCATTTAAAAGACAAGCAACCTATATTTCTGGGATTACATTATTGAAAGCCTCGGTGATCTTGAAATGAACTGTTTAAAACAGCTCTTCCTGTCAGTTCGAATATGTTTCGGTATGTATATAATAGCTTGCTCTAATTTATTAACGCATTACCATACATTGACAAAAACTTGAAGTCAATAGTGTTAAGATTTTTGCACCGCGTTTTTGTCTATATTTGGAACAACGCCCCTAATCAAACTAATCAGTCTGTAAAGGCTCTTAAGCCCCAGAGTTTTATTTTACTGATTAGAGTTACCTTTTTTTATATAATTGTATTAAAGTATTTGTTTATATTTGTGGGTTCTTTAATAATTATTCATGTGTGATTAGCCTATTTACTGTATGGTAACGATATTATCCTACAGTCTCCGAGAACGAGAGGGGCGCTGCTGCTAACGACAAAATAATTACCTGATAACTACGACAATGTATATTTATAATAAAATATTTTAAGGCGAGCTGCAGGCCGTCCAGTCATAATCATGCAGAGCATGGCCAACAGAAGTTATTCGAAATACTGTATAATTGGTGTGAGTAATGTTTGCTTAAGAATTACACTTGGACGTAACACGCGCATATCGCTCACTAATCTTTGAAGCTTATTTTCTCCGCCGAAAATGGCGAAAATGTGTGATTTTGCGGCCCTGCTTAGGTGTGGAAATCTTGGCACAAAATCTTTCAAAAACGCATTGGCGTATACGACACACATTTATCTTAAATATTACAACATATAATTACAGGGTCGCCACTGAATGTGTCATAAAGGTGACCTAAAGGCGAAATAAATGCACACCAGTTCAGTGACTTACTTGCGCCTAGTGACTAGGAGGGGGAAGGGGGCACGCGTACTATGCAGCCCTTAGCACTCCGCACTTCTACGCCTCGAACGCGCAAACCAGACCGTTCAAGCGTCCTACCAATGAACATTTTTAGCATGCATAAGTTATTCCCATAACAGCATCAAAGTAAAATTTTCATGCTATATCGGCATACAACCAACGAAATCCAACAGACTTAGCCTACTGGAATGAAAACATTTTAACTGAAATTGCATGTCACAGGTTACATGCTAAAAGTTATAAAAACATAATACAACTTATTTTCGTATATTTTTAAATATTGAATTGAAAATAAAAATCCTAGCTATTTTGCCGCAGTTTATACACACGTCCTCACACGTGCTACTACTTCAATGCCACGTGACACTTTAAACAACATGTACCTTTTCTACCAAGGTTCCCTATTTCAGTATACTCCGCTTAAAAGGCAACGCCCGGTAGTTTAACAGTAAGTGACTTTGAAAATATTTTTTTCATGCAACATAATTTCATAGCAAGGAATTCACACAATGTTTTGTCACAAATATATAATAATTTGTACCAAATTTTTTTTGTAGTACCAAACCTCTTAGTATTTTCAGACTACTGTAACCAAAAGTATCATCAATTTTGTAATATAAGCCGAAATCAAACAAAAAATAAATAAATGTTTGCGAACGAACGGTGCATTATTGTGCAAAATGACTACGCAGAATCGCGCATCGTGAGACTGCTGAAAGTCCATACCCTCTAAGAATTCCGTATTTTGACAGCTGATGCTGCCAATATTTTTACACACCAGAACAGCATGTCATTTAAAACAACGGGACGTGATCATATGGCCTGATGAAGCAGTAGTGGCAGCCCTGAACAACAAATCAGTTAACTTCCATCGCTGACGTTGAAAATAGTGTGTATTATACGTGAAAAATAAGTACGCATTTTGGAGTAACCGTAATATAATAACACGGCACCATATCCAACGTTAGTTAGTAAACTCTTTTGTTCTATTCAAACTGCGTCATTTCTATAACTATTTTACAAACAACAGCACCATTTATCAGTCGACCTGTACTGGTGACCAAAACAAAGGACGGCCATGTTGCGTGCGAGTGTGAAAAGTGAACGCGTTCGTGTGTGTTTGTGATTCTTATAAGGTGATATACTTTAATAATCTGTGTTTAAATTTAACATATTGCAATGTGGGGATCAAAAAACGTGGTCGGTAATCGGACACGACAACGGGGTATTAAGAAATGTTTCGGAAGACGCAAATTGGAAAAACATTCAGCAGCCTTGATAATAATCGTTTGGCAGCTTGGTATTTCTAGCAAAAAAAAAATTATAAAGAAAGAAACAAATAATCCAGAGAAATGTATTACGGTAAATAAAAAAAATTGCCTACCATTTATCTTAAACGAATTTGTGAGTTACTGAGTTAACACTTACGGTTCTTGTTGTAGGCCTATATATACATACAAACGTGCTTTTTTCAAGGCACCGACTCAATAAATTATTTTTGTACGAAAAAGTTTATGTTTAATTTATTTTCCAGCAAGTAAATGGTACCGTTTAATATTAAGTCCACATTAGATTTTGTGCCTGTCATCTGCAAAATTTTAGGCCTACAAATAAAAAAAGACAAAAGACCTAGGCCTATGTATTTCTCGGGAAATAAATTGTTGTTTAATGATATGTATTATTGAACTGATTTTAAGCCGATCTAGGCCCCATGTTGTTAATTACTTAAGCTATTTCTGTTTAAGTTGTGAGAGTGAAAATTTTTGCTATGTAGTTGCGACGCTTTTGTTGTTGGTATGCTCGTGACCCGCGTTTGGTTATAATAAGAGGTGTCGCTGCTCTGTCTCTTACGTGATTAATGCTGGATGATTGGGTTCGTATTTAGTAATGTTGTAGTATGCCCGGCTAGCTTTAATTGAAATAAAATAACAAAGAAGTTTCTTTTTAAATCGGCCTAAGGGACTCACGCAC
>PNEQ01035139.1:0-14979 GCA_003012365.1 Medauroidea extradentata | reverse complement strand
AAGCTAGCACTAGGGACCAAGGAACCCATCCTGGTATAGTACCCACCAATACTCACGAGCCCCGGAGCAACATCGCACCCCTGCGAGTGTGTATGTGGTTACTCCCTTCGGATACTAGAGCGTGGCAACGCTCCGACACCTCAAACAGGGAGATGCACGACCGTCATTGGATTTCTCCAACGCGGGAACACACCTTAACGCCCAGATGTTCAGTGAGAACTGATGCTGGAAATGTGACTCACGAACTACGTGCGGATATACGTGAGCCCACACATGATCATTGTGGAAGTTAAATACGCCAGTTCTGGTGAACACTGCTTCATCTGTGAGCATAACTGTACAATAGAAGGCCGGATTTTCTGTTAACTGAGGTGTGAACCATTGACAGTACTGCAACCGAGCTGGGTGATCAGATAGCTAGGCTGAAAGTGAAAGGTGTGTAGTTCCTCTCGTTGTAGTATGCGACGTACTGTAGACTTCGATGCATTGAGTCTTGCAGCAGTTCGCCGAATACTGATACGTTGATTGTCAACCACGCAGTCCCAAACGTCATCTTCAATAGCCATCCGGCGGCCCCCAGCGGCGTGCCTTGATATTACGTGTGCACTTACAGTCTAAGCAAGCGACGATTAAATGCAATGAATGTGTGTGAGCTTGGCAATCATCTCATTGGGTATTTTTCCGCGCGTCTCCTTCGCTCAGCAGCTACATTGCACAATGTTTCTCCATATGTTAAAATTATGTCACTTAGTTTCTCGTTACTCCACTCGTACATGGCTACTGTGTGTCACTTCCGAAGTGTGTAGGTAAGCAGAAGTACCATATTTGTTACACGTCGGGTAGTCTAATGCGACATTATTCTGGTGCTCATCATAGCTGAATGTTCGCCTAGAGAAACACTAGCTGACTGCCAGACATTAATAGAAATCATCCCGAACTACACATCAATTGTAATAAGTAAAATACAAACTATACGATAGGTACACTGCGTAATAATTTTGTGACATTACCGAAATGTTACTTACAGTACGCACACATTACATTTCATCCTACTCCTTACCATTGGACCAATGTAATATTTTTACAACATTTTATTAACAAATAAATTGTGACGAAGGTTTCACATGCCTTGTATTTAAGCATTTTACAAATTCGTTCTCTCGTGGTCACAAGATTGCTCTTAAAGGCGTTAAACGTTTAAAACAACTAAACAAATATGATATTCGTTCCTTGACTCTATTTGTACGTCATAGCGTAACTTAGTTTCAGACAATGTTTACTATCTAAATTAATGAGTCAGTAGCAAATTTATTTCAGTGTTTGCATAACTGTCGCTAATGTTAATTATTTACTGATTACATAACAAGAAACACATTTTGTAGTGTCACTTATAACATTACTTACGCCAGCAATGGGATGTGTGCTTTGTGTAGTTTCGTGCACATAGTGATACTGGTTCAACTGGCTGTGGGATTAGCTGATAATGGGATTTTGTAAAATGTAGAGCACATTACCATAGATTTGTGAGTTTTATTTCAATACCACAGTTTTCCTCACCACAGAATGCAACAGATTTACCGTGCTATGTATCAAACTTTTACACCATCTGCGTTACAATTCTTCGATTAAAAAAGCGGTTGAAATCGCACTTTTGCGATACGCCTATTTGTTTGGTTACCCGCCTTACAAGACAGTCGCAATGCTTGCATATGTTTCAGGCGATAGGTTTTTTTGTGTGTTTTAAATTGCGTAAGTTAGTCATGACATATTTTCGAAAATGATTCACTCAAAAAATTTCCGAAAATATATTCTTTCTTATTACACTTTTGCACCTGTCAGTATCCTGTATTACAATATGCATATCAATGACGTGTTCCAGAGTTACAAGCCAAAACAAGACCTTGTACCTCATTTGAACAATGATGGGCAGGTGATATTAACAAACTTAATTTCTGAGAATGAAGAATAGTCACTGTTAATACAGTGCTCAGTGTATCGATGCTTAATATGTACTAGTTTTAGAGATATCAATTAATTCGTAATTCGAAAATCTATTTTCAGGGTAGCATTACTCCCACTATATGCACTTTTGGGACTAATTGAAAACACGTTTTCCTCATAGTTTGTTGTGAGCTATCACCACGAAAAATTAAGGCCATGCCTGGTAGTTTTGCAGTGATTTCGAAAATAATTTTTTTCAAAATGAACTAATATCTCTATCACAAAATCGGTACATTGTTTTGTCACTAATACATCAAAGTTTCTATCTGAATTTTTCCGTTGCAATGAACACAATGGATTTTTAGATTCTTGCACCCAAAGTATCACATATTTTAGCATGAAAATGAGTCAAAATGGCACAAAATATTTTTTTTTTACTGGCAAACGACTCATTTTTTTTAAAGCCTACATATAATTGTGCATAGTATGACTTCACACGCTCTCAATTTTTTTCAACCCATTTGGTTGAAAACTTTTTGAGTTTTTTGCACCAACGTGAAAAAAACTACCGGGCATGGCCTTAACACACTCCGTCCTGACTCAGCCTGTGTACATACAGCCTCTCTCTTGCTCAAAGAGAGGGATCACGGCAGCCGAGCGGACAGTGATATTTCGACGCTTCAACTGAATTCACTACCACGTCTAATGGGTATGGAAAGGTACGACGTCTAGAGGACGACTGATGTGCGAGATGTTTACGGACGTTAAAATTATTTTCGTACGAAAACGCGAGTATTTTTGAAGTTCGGTTATTATCTTATCATCATAAAGAGTTATAAAAATGACAGTTTTTCATTTTTGTACATTTCGTGGGTCTTATTTTTCTAAAAAGAAACAGTTTTAAATTTTTGCTCTAAAGTAAAGCATACTACCGCGTAGTGCTACATAAGTAAACGTTCGCTGATAAAATACCTACTCGGGAAAAAATTTCACGAATTTTGATGAGTAGTCAGATTTTATTGACGAGTGAGTATTACAGTCGTTCACTCGACATCGTACCTTTCCATACCCTTTAATGCACGTACTTAAGGTATGGGATTGGATTCAGAGCACCAAAGAATCTAGAAGTGCACAAAAGTTGTCGGCATTAAATCATAAATAATTAACTGTTTTGAAATGAAACATATAAAGTAATTTACGATATAAACAGGAAGTATTTGATACACATTATTAAAATTAAATTTCGTTTTACGTTTTTACGGCTACTTTCAAGATGGATTCGCAGCCACCACATAAGAGTACTTAGCATACGAATTATAATGTTGATCGATTCTGTTACATAAGCACGCACGCTACGCGAGGTTGTGAATGTTTGTATGCAATCACAGTGTTTCTACTTTTACACACACGTGGTGGTTGTGAATCCAGCTTTAGCTTATTGCGAGGAGAGTTGCGGGAAGCAGAATAGCGACAGCGTAGCAGCGTGAAGACGATGCTGCGCTACGGCGACAAAGAACGGAGAAGAGGCTATGCAGCAGTCAGCCAATAGCAGCAGTGTAGTGCCGAGGAGTGTGTGGTGACAATGTAGCTGGCGAAAACGCGGATGATACACTTGTAAGAGTAGGAGAGACAAGAAGGTTATAAGGTAATAATACTACTGATGTTAAGGAACAATTTTCAGTAAGATACATTCAAATAGTTGAGCATGAGTGACCGATATAATTTGAAGACAGTTAAATATGTGAGGAGGACAACTATGAATTAGACAGAATTTGTATTAATTTACTTATATTGTTATTACTTTTGTATATATTTACAATTACGAGTCTGCAGTTATTTATGAATCGTTTGTTATTTAGATATATTATTTATATTTCTAATCACTATTTTAACTTTTTATTTTAAAAATAATAACTGACTTTGTACATTTAAGTTTTTTTCCATAACTAAACTAAAAAGCTAGAGCAACTACTGTTTGATAAATTAATAGGTTTCAAATATGTATACATTTTGGAAATTATAGTAGTTCGCGGGGTCTCACACATACATCTTTGGGAGGACTGCCGAAAGTAAGATGTTTTTAAAATTATTTTATGACAGTTCAGGCACGTGTAAAAGCCATTTTTACAGCTTATAATCTGAGGTAGTTAACATATTTCCACTTCTACTACAGTTAAACCTGAAATTATGTATTCCATGCTGTCACAAGTTCCTTCGTCGAGCGGCATCGCTCCGGGGATTATCTACCTATGGTAACATTGCGTGTTCATTTGACTTGCATGTTGGACTCCGCACTGCGTACAGTCTGTTCTAATCTACATATTCACTTACTGGTGCTGTAATGAGTTGCTAGTTATACATCGTACATGGATAAGGTATCGTGTGAACCAGTGTATAATTATATGTAAGTTTGCATTCATAACGAAGTCTCGAAAACTAGTTTAACTTTTAGTAACCTAATAGCATATGAAATTCATGCGTACAGGAGTTTGAAATCTACCTTCTCTATATTTAGTTTCTTGGACGTACTTCATTGCGATATAGATGTCTGTCAAAGGAAACTAAAGAGAATATAAAAACATAAATGAGCAGACTATACTTTAGTCAACAGGATGCATACACAACATAATATTCCACAAATGGAATCGTGCCAAATAAAACCAAGAACAAACAGATAAGAAAAAAACCCAGACACCGCCAAGGTACACAACCCGGGTTTGAGGTCTACTTTGGCAACGGGACAGATAAAATATATGAGCCGCAAAACAAAACACATCTATATCGCAATGGAGTATGTCCAAGAGACTAAATCCAGTCATGCACTCCCGTTGAACAACTCAATCAAATATCATATCTGCCTTCTCCTTGAATGGATTCGTGGAATTATCGTTGAGAACCGGAAATTCCGTGAGTTCAACGACCAGCCGGCTGGACTCCACAGTCCTGCGTACACTCTGTCTTCAGCTCTTATACACTAGCTGCTGCTGTAGTGAATGGCCAGTTGTACATCTGACGAGATAGTTAATGATGGTTTTCATGCAGATCTGGCTGTTGGTTCAGAGTCCTCAAGAACGAATTTCATGAACGGTGACCTAATCGCGAAAATAATTCATACACATACGAGTTTGAAATCTAAGTTTACTTCAAATGAATTCACAAATTTTCAGGCTCTATGGTTATATTGTCTTTAACTGGGGCCACCGATTGTTTGCGAAAAGATTTCAGATCATTGAAAATGTATGTATCATGCACACATGCAATTCATGTAAAGCAATTAGCGTAATGTCTTTGTGCAAAGATTGTTCTTAAGTCATTGGACCATTCAAGTTTGTATTACTACGAAAGTAGCGTATATTATTTGAGCGCAGTCGCCTTGGTTGAAATCTACCAATCACAGAAATTGAATACGAGATATCAACCGCGACTTGTTACGGATTCTTTTCGCGGAAACGGGTGATCTAGTAATAACTTCAGATACTAATGATTTCGTGAAATAAATAGAGTACACGAAATCGCTAATCGCTTTCACCAGCAGTTCCCTGCTGCCATTTTCCGCGGTCAACAAGAAAATTCGTAGTCTAGCTTGATGGGGTTACCCACGAGTTTGGTACTTTCAGCACTGAACCTCTGCGTAATTCGTTGAACTTAGACAACCTAACATTGATACAGTATTTCGAAGTATATCTTAATAGACCACTTTTCACACCGTACCAAAGCCCTTAGCAATAAATAAAAGTGAGATACGTATTCGAAAATAAAGTTTTTACATAAGCTTCATTCAGACATTGCGAAATGTTTACAACTGTAGAGCACTTTATAAAACACTCCTAACAGGACTGAGACATTGACAGCTACGTAAGGAAACAAACCGTGTCTCTTATTATACGGTAATATTCATTGTTGACTTGCACAGCAGTAACATACGAACAATCAACTCAGGAGTCGAACGTATATGACTCTCGAGTCTAGAGTCTAGCCCACACGTGACTATAGGCACGCAAGATTTTCCGAGTTGGAACTGTTATTTCACTGAAATATTCCTGGCGGGTAGAGCTGACAACTTGTTAGGTTAGACATGTCTGAATTTTGTTTCTGTTCCGGGCAGTTGTCCGTGTGATATCCTTTTTCCCGCTTCACCGACCTGATGAGAACTCTGCTTCTCGTAAACTGAACTTCAGAGAATCGTCTGAAAACCACAAAGCCTGTAAAGGGACTTTTTTTTTTTTACAAAAACATAGTTTAGCAAGCTCTGCTTCAGAGATGTACATACAGTTCGCCTGCTGCTCAGTGGAGAAGCGTGATTGCATTTCAAGGGAAGTTGTATTAGATCCGAATATGCGCCAAGCCATAGCCATCTTTAGTAGAATGCCGCGGCCTTAGATCTGGCAACCCTGGCAGGAAGGATCATTTTAACACTTCTTTATCTCGCCAAAGGCAGTGGCTTCCCCTGATTCGCCGGTATGTAGAGCAGAATAACGAATCAGGTACAGCCATTGCCTTTGGAGAGCTAAACGAAGTGTTAAAATGTCCCTTCCTGCCAGGGTTGCCAGATCTAAGACCGCGGCATTCTACTAAAGACGACTATGGCCAAGCTCATGTAGCATAGGCAGGTGTGCAGGAAATAATCAATAACATATTTCAATGTTTCTGAGGCTGTGTTACTGGATAATTCGTTCCTTGCCTCGAGTGCTACTAACTGTATCTAAACATGCACTACCAGTCTAGCGGTTTCACGAACAGCTCAGTTGTGTATGTATAGTCGTTGATATGTAGGGACACGAACTTTTCTCAGAAATAATTAGGCCCCAGTTTGTTTCACGTGGTTGTTGGTAGCGTGTCTTTGGAAAGTGACTTCCCTCATCTGACTGAGCCAGTCACAGCAAGGTCACTGCAACTCCACAGTCTGTGATTTGCGGATAGAACCTCAACACACGTGACAGTTAAAACATCCTATCCTTGACTATGAAGCAGAACATTTCGTGGCACTATCGACAAGTGTGACGCTTCCATTTGATCACAGCCATGCTTCGTCACTGAAGCTGCTTAGTTTGGTTCTTGGCAAAGAAGTCCAGTTAAAAAAAAAAAATGAATGGTTGTATCTATAAACATTTTGTTCGTGTCCGCTTCAGGATTGAATAATTACAGCACTTGCAGGTCATAAGAGTTTACCAGCGAATCATAAGACGTTTGGTTTCGGTAGTAACCCTGTTTTTATTGGTCCGACCACACGACAAAAATTTCCTCAGAAAAATACGATTAATAATGAAAGACAGAGCAGCTGAACGAACATGGAAGTCAATAAAAACAATTTAGCCTAAGGGAACAACATTTCCGCGGAATTCGGGTGCCTACTAAGCTACCTAAATACATACTTGTATAACATAGAGTAATGAGTTTATTACAAAAATATTTTGCACCATTTTGTTTCAATTCCTTACGAGTTTATAGACAGCTCTATTATTACATGGTTTTTGGCAGCGTGTCTTTGAGTGTCTCTCATTTGGTTGCACCAATCAGATTACAGTATTTGTGATAGCATACGCCTGTGGGTTGCCATTAGAACTTCAAGACAAGTGAGAGTTAAAATCTTCCAATCACTGGCCGTGAAGAAGAGTTGGCATAGGCACTGACACCAAATGGTACAAAGATCTTTTCGTCAAAATATTTGTATTCTATCTATCCCAATAAGAATAATAGTGGTTGCCGGCGTGATGCTGCCAGATAGAACTGCAGTTGACGAGAAGAGTAGAAGTTTGTGTGCTTGTTGACGCCATAGTTACACTGACATCCTGGTAAGCATAGATTATATGACCTTGCCAATCAGAGGAAGGTTACTGCAGCAACACGCGTGTATGGTTTGCTGGTAGAGCCCCAAGACTCTGAGAGTTAAAGAATATCACATCACTAACCACCCATGTAGTGTGTCAATAACTTTTCGCGAAAAGAATTTTGCCCCTGTTTGTTTCAGTACCTTAAAGGTGCGGTTCGCCTCAGTTTTCAACGTATTTTTTTTATATTTGTACCATATATTTTTTTCTTATTTTAGACAAATTATGATTAAATCTTCCTCTTAGGAAATTTGTGCATCTCTTATAGTTATTTTGCGTAATGAGTCGTAAACTTCACTTTACGGTTTTATGTACGCAACTAAAACCAACTGACAAACGAAATAAAAAAAATCACAGTGTATAACAATTTTGTAGGCTATCATTTGACATATATAAAAACAAAAAATAAAATGTTTTTGTTTTTAAAAACCGCTGAATTTTGAAATGAAAATTTAACAATGTCAATATATTTAAATACAAAAACAATGTTGTAGGCTATGATTTGACATATATAAATAAAAAATATGTTTTTATATAAATATTATACTTATGGCACGCCATATGTGGGCAGGTGTAACTGTAGAGTGGTTCATTAGTGGATCATTGCTGGTGTAGGCAAGGCAAGTAATTTGTAAGCCAGCTGGTGTCTGTGAAGTGGTGCATTGATGAGGTATTGCTGGTACACGTATAGCAAGCCATCTGTTAGCCGGCTGATGTCTGTGAAATGATTCATTGATGGGACATCGCTGGTACACGTATAGCAAGCCATCTGTTAGCCGGCTGATGTCTGTGAAGTGGTGCAATGATGGGACATCGCTGGTACACGTATAGCAAGCCATCTGTTAGCCGGCTGATGTCTGTGAAATGATTCATTGATGTGCTATTGTTGGTCATACACGTTATCCACCCATGTGCCATTCATGTTTTATTTCTGGTGGGCCATTAGGAATATCGCATTGGGTGCATCTTCAGGTCCAGCAGTAGCGGGTGCATTCCATCAGTTTGCCAAATGTTTTCTAGCATTGAATACCAGCAAGCAGTATTCCATACATGGGCATACATGGGCATTAATCAGAGTTTCAGATTTGAACGTAAAGCAACGAAACACATTGGTGAATAATTAGTAACCGACGAATTTCGCGTTACTGTCTGACACCAGACTGGAGTTTAAGTTACTGTATGCTCATCTGACTTCTGCTGTTGGCCGACAGTTTGTGTGATACGCCTGAAGGACTTTTTCAACCAGTAACATATGGTCAACTGTAAAACACCCACTACTCTGTAATGTAAGCACACAAAGACACGAAGGCCCGGAGCCAAAAACATCACGAAGTGTGTTCAAGTGAGCCACCCTGTCGCCAAATAATAACGTGTAATCCTCACGTCTCCGCATTATTATTTTCACAAAAAAAGACACTGGCTCAGCACATAGACCTACGGCATTCATCAACAGTGCACAGTTCGGAGAATCTGCAGGCCTAGTTGGAAATAACCCACTGGTCATTACTGAGCTCTTACGTCTACTTTTTTTTTTTTTTTAAATATTTTTCACGTACTCCTTCTTTGATCGGACTAGTGATACTTTTGGCGTTTGGCTACTGAATGATTTTATTCATCCGCAAACAGTTGAAAGGTTGCCATCCAATTGCATAAGGAATGCCGTGAAAAAAAAAAAAAGTTTTGCAATGGAACAAGCTGGAATTCGAACCACCGAAAGTTCGCGCCACTTTCAAAATTGTCTCTTTAACTCATGTGACGTATCCAGTCGAGCGTTTATTCAATAATAAATTAGCAACTAAGTGCGGACCCAATCGAGTCGTATCACTGTGTGTGCGAGCAGTCAATAAGCAGCTGTTCTTTGCTTGAACACACAGATATTTTTAGAGGCCTTAAGGGCGTTCACGTGACCAAAATGCATAATTTTATATTTATACGACATAGTGTTAGTTTTACAGACGTTACTACATTTTCCACTTGTGAAACTTTTTTAGCTCTAATAGTCTTGTATGGTTGGCAGCGAAATTACTCAGTGTAGTTCCGTGTATTTTCTTATTTAAATCCAACAATACTGAAACAAAATCAACGTAACTGTATTTTACAAACAATTTTTTATCAAACTGTATGGATTCATACTGACTACACATTTTATCTAACACGCGCAAACAACAAGTGACGTGTCCAGAGAGGTTAGATATTTCCCGTCGTTAGACGTTAACGCGCGGAAAGATACGAACTGTCTGAAAATAGAATTTGAGTAGGTATTTTTGAGTGCTCACTTCATGCCGAACCACCTATAGGACAGACGGCATAGCACAGGCGCCACGGCGGCGAAGTCGAGGAGGATTGTAGGTCGGCGCGGCAGGTTGAGAGCGGCTCGCGGTGGTGTGACGCCTCCAGGGGTCGAAGCCCTGGCCAGCAGAAGGCGGAAATGACTGCGGTAATTGTCGACGGGGCCGGACTTGTCAACTTGCCGGCCTGCCGACGGCATTCCTTAGCCTGCACTCCACCTGATACTGCACTAGGGATGGTGGAGGGGGGCAGGGGATGTGGCCTCCAGGTGCCCCCGGGATACAGGAGCATCTCTGCCACGTCCGCTCGGTCATCCCGTCATACTGACGAGTGAGCTGCCCAAAGCGTCAACACCACGCATCACCTACGCGAGGAAAAAGAAATATTTTACCGATGTCCTCAAAGTTCAAGTAAGCATACGCTCGTGTGTCATTTGTAGAGGTGTGTGAATTTCGGGAACATATTCTAATTATAGGCCATTCACGATAAAGTAAGCACTGCATAAAGTTTTCTTTCTGCTGTTTTGCAGCTAACTGTACTATTTATAATACGAAAACTTCCCTGTAACTAAAAACCAGTGTAAACATTTTAACAATCTCAAAAGTTAACATATATTGGCCCAACAAAACATATTTTTAATTACTTACAAGTTCTGCTGAGTGCTCGGTTTATAGTGAGCAGCCTAGGTTCTCATCTAGGTAGGCTACGTTGGTGTATGTGAGGCACAAAACCTACGGAGCGTTAAGAGTGACGTCGGTCGGCGAATGTAATGCATTATCGCCTCTACACGTAAACCCCGCAACTGACGCACAGTGCTTTACTATTATTCACTTTCCTATGGGGCATTATGCGGTGACCGTATTATTTTATTTGCGATACTTACGGTTCAAATTCCAGCGCCTATTTGGGTAATTGTGTTTTTCGAATCCGGCTGGAATTTTCCTAGACACGGCAGTTTAAGATAGCTGTTGTTAGCCATTTTGAGAGTCTTGGAAATCGTGTTTCCAATAAGTGATCCTAATTATTAAACTGATAGAAACATTGTTTGAAATATGTTTTCTTTTCATAGATGTATGTACAAACGTAATGCGCTTCGAGATGTTTCTTCCAAATATGATTACTTGTAACTCGTTGCAATGCGTTTCAAGCGCAGATACCTTAATAATTATTGGGCGGTTATTTTGAGGCACGGAAACGGGGAAGGCGATAAGGCGAACATAACATGTCCATCAAACATCTCATCGCCTCTAGACGCGAAGGACTAAACTAGCGTGCAGTGTTTACGTAGAAAGTGTTTTTCAGTGGGACTTCAAGTGATGATCCTGTTGATTTACTTGTGAAAAAAAGTTTGTGGTAAAGTCCAATGCAGGATTCTATGATTTTGTTTTACGATTACGGTTGATATGTTCTCAACGACAGCAACGCGAAAAAGCCATTTTGAGCACTTTTGAGGAGTTTGGAAATCACGTTTTCAATATACTGACGGCATTTTTAAAACCACGGAGACACTATTTGAAATTTGTCTTGTGTTCTGTAATAAACGAATTTTAATAGTTACATAAGAAAAAATACGTTTCATACCACGCTACAGCATGTGTAACGCGCCAGGGCCACTAACTACCTCACAGCAACGGCGGAACAAGCATAAGGATTAACATGTAAACTTCTCTGAGGGTTATCGTCTTATTAATCCTGTAACCAAAAGAGTGACAATCAGCAGGGATGTTATATTCCTGGAGCACAAAATTACGAACAATTCACCCAATGGAGCAGCCAACGACAAACATTCAGCTCTGGAAGAAAATGATAAACATCTTATTTCAGATGACAGTGATGACAAAGAAAAAATAACCGAGAAAGAAGCTCCTCACATTGACTTAGAACACATAAGCTCAGAAAATAGTGATTTAGATGGCAGTGAAGAGGAAGAAGAGTTTAAAGGGCTTCCAGTAAATGAAGAGCATCAAACTGTTCATGCGGAAGGATTAAGAAAATCAAGTCGACCTCGTAAACAGAGAAATGATCCTGAATTTCTTTCTTACTTTGCAGCCGAAGAAAAATTACTTCTCACTCCAAAATAAGCTACGAATAGTTCAAACGTACAGAAATGTAAAGAAGCCATGTCTGAAGAACTAACTTCATTTGTAAAAAATGACGCCTTTGAGTGGGTTGACCTACCTAAAGGAAAAACTGTGCTAAGGACCAAGTGGGTGTACAAATTGAAAAATGTTGAGGGCGGAGATCCAATACACAGGGCTCGACTCGTAGTCAAGGGATGCGGACAGAAACCTGGTATTGATTACGAAGAAACATTTTCTGCAGTCATAAGATACACATCATTGATATACCTTTTTTGCATTGGCAGTCAAGGAAGGTTGGAAAATGACATAAATGGATGTCAAAACTGCATATCTCCATGGATATCTAGACGAAGAGATTTACGTACTCCCACCAGAGGAAATTGATAGCAAACCATTTGGCAAGGTCTGGCGCTTAAAGAGAGCAATGTATGGATTAAAGCAGAGTGGCAGGTGTTGGAATAGGCGCTTGCAATTAACCCTGACTGGTATGGGTCTGAACCAATACAAAATGCAGACCCATGCATCTACTATAAACGAAAGGAAAACGAGACTGTTATTGTAGCAATATATGTGGATGACGTAATTATCTTCGCCAATGACAACCACATTGAAAAAAAAGTGTGTGATACTTTATAGTCACAGTTTCACATGAAACATCTAGGGCAGGGGCAGCCAACCTTTTTGAAGCTATGGCCAAAAATTTGGCCCAAATCATGTCACGGGCCACCATATCACATTAACTTTCTGTCATGTGCTCAAAAATGATGTAAAACCAACACTTGTTTTATAAACTGTATATTATTACTAAACGAAACCACCATTTTATAGTTTAAACACGAACAATGACAGAAAAATGACAATAATGCTTACACACAAATTGTAAACACATTAAGTTCAGATTTACAATAGTAAACACACATAATACACATTGCATTTTATAAAATATTGTTAAAAAAATATATGATGTTCAGAAATCGATAACATTGAGTTCAGATTTACAATATTAACTTGCACATGTGCATGCTATTTTTAAGAAACAATGATTTCGAAGGATTCTAATGGGATTTTTGTACCTGCTTTCCACTTATCAATGTATCAATTTTGGGTTCTATATTCGACGTACTTAAAATGAGCATATCGGCAAGGTGTTTGTCTGTTATGTTTGAACGAAATTTGTTTTTTATGGCATTCATGGAAGAAAATGTTTGTTCACAGATATGTGTTGAGCCAAATCTACAAATGTACCTTAAAGAAAAATCGTGAAGGTTGGGAAACTGTTCTTTAGGAACATATTTCCAGAACTGAATTAAGCTTGGAGTGGTCGGTGACTCACAAAGTTCTTTAAACTTAGAGCAGAACACCGAATGGTTTTGAATTTCTAGAATTTCCATTTGTACTGGAGGACTATACTTATTTAATTCAACCTCTGAAACAAGAAAGGGATTTATAAACAAATCAATGTTACATCTCTCATATTCAAAAGAAGAATACCGTTTTTCAAATGACTCGTGCAAAGATTGGACAGCTGATTTGTATTTTAAGTGATTAAGAGTAAAATCACTGTATTTACTTACTTCTTGTTTAATAGTTGGAAAATGGTCAAGGATGCTCTGCTCTAAGTTGTTGCAAAACAATTTCAACTTTAACATAAAACCATTCACTTCATTAAACATGAGTAGAAATAAAAAATCTTTACCTTGCAATCTCGTATTCAGAGTATTCAAATATTTCAATATGTCCACTAAAAATGCTAAATCACAAAGCCACTCCCTGTCTTTTAGCTGTTTACACTCTTCAGGCAAAACATTTTTCATTTCTAAAAATAAAAGTATTTGGTCTTTTAATTTGAAGAAACGTGAAACAACTTCCACTTTAGAAAGCCACCTGACTGAGTTGTGGAGCAAAAGTTCACCATATTCTTGTATTTCGTCTTCGAAAAGTTCCCTGAATTCCCTTCTGTTAAGTGCTCGCGATCGAATCATGTTTACACAACGCACAATCGGATTTATAACAGGATGAAAGTCCATGTCCTTCGCATACAAAGCTTCTTTATGAATAATACAATGGTAAGAAAACAATTTTCGCTGTAAATACTCTTCGAGTAATGAAACGCAACCATTTCTCTTCCCTACCATACATGGGGCACCATCGGTACAAATACTGTCAAGTTTAGCCCACTCTAGCTTAGGCCTACCGCTAGTGTCACATACTTCAATACAATTCTTCAATGCTTCAAAAATATCCCTTCCAGTTTTATTTGTTGATAGCTGACACAGCCCTAGAAGTTCTTGAAATACGTCAAAATTGTCGTTTATGCACCTCACAAACACAAGAAACCGAGCATTATCTGTAACATCACAACTCTCATCTATTGCAAGTGAAAAATACTTGGAACTTGCAGTTGAATAACGTATTTGTCCCGACACATCATCTGCCATTTCTTCAATGCGTCTCATTACCGTATTTCGAGAAAGAGAAATATTGCCCGCAATTTTACTTATATTCGGGTCTCCTGTGTGCTCGGCAAATATAGAAAGACTTTCTTTAATTACTTCACCATCTGCGAAAGGTTTCTTCCTGCGCGCGAGTAAAAGCGATATTTCATATGATGCACGGAGCATGTTATTCATTGATTCACATTTCTTAAGGGTGTTCAAGTGGGGAAAAAACATAATTTTATATTTGTATGAAATAGTGTTAGTTTTGTACACATTACTTGAGAGTACATATACCTCTAACGGAAAAAAATTAGCTCATCTAGTTTTCCCGTAATGGCACTTCAAAGTCAAAATTTGCGTATTTTTACTTCATACAAAACTTGAAAACCAGTTAACATAAAG
>PNEQ01035137.1:0-49849 GCA_003012365.1 Medauroidea extradentata | reverse complement strand
TTTCATCATGTTTCGGATGTGCTAGTAGTCACGTCCGCCGCCCTCGAAGGGTTAAGACGCAGTTGGGACAGGTATCTATGACGTAGTTCGGCGGTTTTCCCACTATGAGCCACCCGGGCTTTGAGTCATCGGCCAGCCCTCAAGGTGTTACGAAACAGCCGCCGACCACTGGCCTCCAGGAACATGGCACGCAACAATATGTTAATTCCTGTAGACCTAGTCAATTCTAGGTAGTATATTTTATCTCCAGGTGAGACTTCACAAGCCTATTTACAGCAGAGAATACGTCATTATTCAATTTACCACAATCATATAAATCGGAAGGCAGACATCAGTCAGTATGACACGACCACGTGTAGCACCGAAACGTCAACACTGGAGGTTTACTGCTTCCATCTATAAGACGTACCTCGCCAACTGACTATATCTCACATAAATCTACATATACATACGCCAGTTTTTAGTTAAGCGCATTAGTAAGCTGTAAAACGAAATCATATGGTCTCCATAAAGCGCTAAATTCCCAAGTCGCATTTATGGAATAGTTTTCCAACCGAAAAGAGCCAAGCATTCTTAACGGAATGGCGGAGTATCTGAAAAGTGATAAAGACTGAAAGACTTGAGTGCTGTAGCGGATTATGAGAAACTGAATGACACGTAGGCATTCATACACTCAGCACTGGTCACCGTTACGAAAAGGAAAAGTTGAAAAGTTAATTTTTAGCCAAATTAGTCTCTTAAAGTATGTCCAATTCTGTGACGTTTACAACTGAATCTTGCTGTACAGGAGAAGTCCTTGAGAACTCCGAGCCCTTAAAAATCCTGCAAGAAGATAACGACAGAAGACCATCCTGCCAAGTTGTCGTTCAAACTGACTTAGGACAACAACCAATAAACAACTATCTTGGACTCGAAAATACGTAAGACAATGGAGTTTAGCCTGCAGGTTGTTGGAACTTGCGAAGCTGTACTGGCATGCCAACAAGGTAATCCGGGATCGATTCCCGACTGGGCCAGTCCTAGGATTTTCGCATGTGGGAAACGATGCCGCTGGTCGGAGGGTTTTCTCGGGAATATCCTGTTTCCCCCGCCGCTTAACTCCGGCGCCACTCCATATTCACCTCACGTCATAACTTACCAGCTCTAAAGACTTAATTTTTCTTAACTTGAGTAGCCTAATTTTTGCAAAGCCGAAATTTGTATAACATTGACCATGTATTGACTTAAAATAATTTTGTTAAAATTAGTAATTAATAGGGCCACGATTTTGTCGCGAAAAGATTTTTGCCCGACTTTGTATCAGAGTCTCTCGTTCACAAAGGCAACTCTGCTTCAAGGTTATTGGCAGCGTGTTGTTGCTCAAACACGTTTGTCATTTGACTGCACCAATCAGAATAAGATTATTGTGACTCCGTACGTCTGTAATTTGCTAGGCAAGTGAGGGTAAAATCATCCAATCACAAACAATGTAGCAGAGCTGCAGATGTGCACATGACGCGTTCAAACCAAATGTTGCAAAAAATTTTCGTCATAAAATCGTGGCTCTAATAACTAACCAACATTATTTTTAAAACCCACAGGAAAAATTTAAACAATGTTCAACAAATTTATATGTCTGTTTTAAGATCTCTGCTCTGCAATAGAATTGACAAAATTAGAATTTTTATCGCAAAAATTACGCAAACAGAAATATGTGACCTAACAGAAAACATTTTATAGTGCACTATCTGGTACCCGCGATTTCATTCTCGGGGTTTTGATTTTAATGCAATAACATTATTTTTAATACGAATATTTTTAAAAGCTCTAAATTGTCCAGAACGGCTTTAAAAGTCAATAATGATCGTTTTAGAAACCTCTGGAAAAGAACATTGTTTCACTAAACTTTTTGGGTACCCCGTTCTCTGCCCCCAGATTTGTACCACCCCCCTCCCCAATTTATTTTCTTCAGAAATCTTCACGGGCACACCCACAACAACCCACGAAAATTTCATCGCCGTCAGTTGAATGGTATAGGAACGAACACATAGGGGGCCTACAACTCGAACAAACAAACAATTCAAGACATAATTTCTGGCTACCTCCCTCTAGTATACGAATAAACTACGTAAGCAATGTAGTTACAAATTCTTTTAAAATGTTGTTATACATAAACATAATAATTATGTAGAAAACACAATGTCTGCTAGCTGAAATCTATATTTTACCAAATACATACAGAGTTAAGCCTCAAAATTAACTTCTAGGCCTAGACCAGGACTTTTCAATTAAATGTACCTTCGGGCCACTTGCTTCAATTTTATAACTACCAAAAACACTCGGGGCCCGAAAGTAAAAAAAAAAATTGCCGTCAATAAGTATAGGCATTGTACGGAATCATTTAATTGAACTTAATGTTAGTCTAACATAAATCATTGTCATACGCAGAGATTACATTGACCTAACTATAACTATTATGAAATAGCCTTTAAATTATTATAACAAAATATTTTCGCTGATTTCTGACATTTTAATGGCGGGCCAGTAGAAATCTCTCTGCGGGCCGAATCTGGCCCACGGGCCGCCTATTGAGAAGGCCTGGCCTAGACCGAGACTAACAAACACACACAATCACTGAATAAATCTATTGGTAAAGAACACAGACGTAACCTTACAATCAAGCTGTATTAAACACATTTAAGACGCATCTGTGAGGAGAGCAGGCGACTGACCGAGAATATGTTGGGCAGGAAATTCAGTGTAAGAACTTGCGGAGCGAAGGACGGACAGCTGAGAGCGACGTGGGACCAAGTAGCGAGTCACGGAGCTGGTTCAAGTCTGGGTGACGGGTGGTGAGATGAAGGTGAGGTTGGCTGGTGAGGGGTGGAGTTGTGTTGAGGGCGGGGGCGGCGGGCTTTGTAAGCGAGAGGACCCAAACACACAGGTATGCACCGCTGCCTGAGTGCAGCAGTGGTCCAAGTCCCTGCCACCACGCCTCTGACGACATAATCCTCTTCACACCTCCCTGCAACAGCGGCACAACTACACGTCTTCCTAACCTGCATGCTGGACACAGAACAACACCACGTATTACCAAGACACCAGCCGAGTCCGAGAGGTTCGTTAGAAAAAAAAGTCACATTTCGAAATAATTTCCTGACTGATAGAGATGGGTAGAAACAATGATTTTTAGTGAAAATAATTCTGCAATACTTCGTTTCAGTACCTTATGTGCATATCTATACCTCTGGTTCATGGTTACTGGCAGAGTGTATTTGTACCGAGACTCTGCCAACATAACCATGTTACTACAACACTCACACGTCACTGATTTGCAGGTACAATCCCAAAACTCTGAGTTAAAACATCAAATCACTTACCGTAAAGGAGAGCTGCGCATGTGTACGTAAAGGTTTGAAACAAGATGGTTTGTAGTATATTCAATTTCCATTGTTTTCTGAAACAACTCCTAGAGGATAATGGCCCAGTTGGGCCGTTTTTCTTCCTCCATGGTTTTCTAAAATGTTGGTTCTTGTCACATTACCTTATTGTTGATTAGACGTTTGGCACTACTTACTAACCATGATTTGCCATTTAAAATTTCATTTTTACCAAGTAATAAGTAACAGTGGTTAATATTTTTAAAATTCATTATTTATGTGTTATTTATTTGTGTTGTTTAGGGTATTGTGTAATTTGGAAGAAAATTGTAAAACACATAAGCAGATACACATTTTCCATAAACACACGGACAGATACACTGATACACAAACACAATCATACACATGCACGCAACAAGGAAGGCGACCTACAGTTTTATAAAAAAAAATGTAAAGATCTATGGATGACAAAAATTATGTTTTAATCCAGACTAAGAATATATAGTTACACTCAAGGCTTCTCTTTATCGGACAACTTTTCCGAAAAAAGTTTCTAAAGCAAACACAATCAACAGTTTTTGGCTGTATGTGATTTATATGCTGTAATTTATAACACATTAGTAGGTAGAAAATCAGGCGCCCTGACATATGAGTTACTTTTCTTGACTGATAGGGAAGGGTTATGAGCTTGGTGTCCTTCAAACTAGACTCCACTGTGTTATGAGGTCTCGAATCTGGCCGACCATGGCGATTACCCCAGTCATCAGTCCAGCTTCCCATCAGACGAGGTTAGACGAATTTTAATCCTCTTGCAGGTATTAATTGGTTGGAAGTTCTCCAAGGTGTCTTAGGAAGAGTGATCTAATTGCAGCCCAGAATAAAGTGTATGCGTTCAGATTCTAACATGTTAAATGTAATCGCAAGCTTTTAAGGTTTTAAGCGATTGGGTCAGTGTTTATGATACTCGTTTCTGATGACTAGTACCATTGATTTTTAGTGAAAATAATTCCTCGACAGTTTGTTTGAATGTTACATGTGTGCATCTTCAGCTGCGCTCCCAAGTCAGTGACTGGATTATTTAACTCTCAGCGTCTCGGAGTTTATCCGCAAGTAGCGTACGTGTTGTGGCGCAGTAACCTTGTTCTTATTGGTGCAGTCAAAAAAGCGACGCCTCTGCTCAAAGACACCCTGCAAATAACCACGAAGAAGAGCTGCAGATGTGCACACGAGGCTTGACACAAGTTGTTACATAATTCTTACCACAAAAATCAGCGGCTGTAACGATGATCGAGAACTAATAGCAACACTACATGAAGACAGACACAAACACACGCATTACCGGTAATATATCAGATGTGCGTGTACAACTAAATAAATATATGAAGTGTACCCGAGGGGTAGGGTATCGCACCCCGCACGCTGTCTATGACTGGGAGCTCGTAGGCACGTGATTGCCCGGAAGAATGAAAGGAAATGAGATCCTATATGGGATATGTAAACCCGCCAGACGACAGTAATGTTCGCCACATAACCCACATGCGACAAATAGGAATCTGGCTCCGCCGGGAATCGAACCCGCATCGCCCTGGTGAGAGGCGAGGGGTCTAGCCTACAGTGACATCAAATGTATAACGGGCCATACACAGTCTAACCAGCGGGCGACCAGTTAGATTGCAAACACATTCCAGTTTTAGTACTTTTGGCATTCTGTCACAGTTCAGTGCACATTTGCAGAGACCCAGCTACCTCGTGGTACGTTTTATTACTCTGGATATCACATGCCAGTACCACAGAATATTTAGCAATACAGAAGTGAAATGGCAGGTAGGATGGCAAACTCAAGTCACACACGCCAGCGAAATGGCTTCGCTGGCCAGCAACATGGCGGAAACACCTACTGCCAATCAGTATAAGGCGGTTGCCCTGCTAGCCGACAGCCACGCCAATAGTAAACTTGCCATAACATTCAGGAACCGAACATACAAAGAGCTGCTATGAACAGCCTCGGGAAGCCAATAAGCGATGAAGTTCGACCGTATCAAATGTGCCACCACGTCACTTCACGTCTATATTACTATTTAGTATGTGCCATAAAATAGGAAAGGAAAATCTTTGGAGGTTAATGGCCCACATGTTAGAATCCACTGTCCTATTCACACCTAATCCCCGCCTATTTGTTTACTGTCTGTTGTTTTGGTGAGCAGTAGCTAATGGATAAACGGCTGAGGCTTGAGTATGCACGGTGTTATAAATCTATAATTTAAACTGTTTTACACAAGAGTTAAGGAGTGGCATTAGTTAGAGGTAGGCGCTTTGTATTGAAACTAGTTAAGCGGTTATTGTTAAGGCTGAGGGTTACTGTTAGATGAACTATGTTTTACAAATGATGGTATATCGCGAAAAAATTTTGTGCAAACATGCCCTTGAAAACACCGTAGTATCTTATGTAATGCATGATTGATAGAGAAGGTGATATATCGCGGGAAAAGTTGACAGTTTGCTAGGCTTCAATGTAATGTATTCATTTCTGACGCTATTATTTCGTTACTGGCGAGTCCCTATTTGACTGGGCCAATGATGAGCTACTACTGAGCGTCTGAGATTCGTCTGTAAAGAACTACACCGTGACTCACAACCGTCGGCCAACAATACATGACGCAGGACGCAATACTGATTTGCAGAATACGCTGGCAGAAAACATTCTCGTGATAAATCACCTTCTCTAATGATTGAATTATATACGTCTGATACAACGTAGCTATGTTCAGACCAATAATAGACATGCAATATTACAATAGCGGGATTCTTACTGGCTCAGTCAAATAGGGTGACAGCTCCACGTACAAGCGAAAGCCAGTAATCTTCTGGCAAGCTGAACGTGCGTTGAAAACCAGCAGACAGTCAAGTTTTCCCGCGATAAACCATCATCTCTGTGTTAATTTAAATACGGTGGCTTTAGTCGACATAGTTCACATCACAGAAAACTACACGGTTGTACTGCATAATTTCAATAGGCGGGTAGCAGCTGTTAAGTTGATTATGTTCATGTTCTACTCTATGATGGGTGACCCTATGTACACCTTAGACCTCACCGTTAGCATGAACTCGGAGGCTGATGATGGGAGGTTTGGATATCGTCGGACGGCACATCATGTGGGGAGAATATCTCAGGTCCTAGTCTTGTGCAACTATTGACCTATTGCACTGCCGTCACCGCTAACTTGTCCTCCAGGCGAAGCTGTTGTTATACATAACGCTCAAAATTTTCCTTTTCGTACCTAGAAGACAGTAGTAATGTCTTCCGACGAAAACTGGTGTTGAGTGAACTGAGTGAAGACTTAGGCACGCTCGAGAGCGCTCGATTATCTTCGGATCGACGGCCATATTGGCAGCTATGATGTATGTGAATTTGCCATTTACCCTTAACCTCCACCTTCGACCTTACAATTTGATCATTGACCTTAACTGTACCTATGACTTTTGCCCTCGACAGCCATATTGTTTCCATCAGCCATATTTTTACCACTCATCTTCTTCCGCCGTCTTGTGCATCTCATACCATCATCTTGTATACCAGTCACATGCTACTTTCCGACTCTCATTTACGTTCAGTCATGCCTGTTAATAGTATCCAGAATTTTGTATGTATGCAGGCTATCAGTAGGGCCCGGTAGTTTTCGCGAAAAGATTTTTGCCCCACTTTGTTTCAATGTATTACGTGCACACCTGCAGTTCAACTTCATGGCTATTGACAGAATGTTTTTGTGCAGAGCCGTTATTCATTTGACTGTGCCAATCAGTACACGGACAACTGTCACACATCACGTCTGTGATTTGCGGGTTTAACCTCCACACGCTGGATGTAACGGCATCCAATCACTGACCACATAGCAGAGATGCAGGTGCGCACGTAAGGCACTGAAACAAAGTGCTGCAAAATTCTTTTCGCGAAAATTACCGGGCTCTAGCTATCAGTCTCCATAATGTCGGATAGTATCCAGAATGTTGGATAGTATCCAGAATGGTAGAGTAGCAGCCAGGTTTCTCCATACATAGGAATGTGTAATCTAGCTTACAGACTACTAAGATTGCGAAATATTGTTTCTTGCTAATAACTAAAGACTGACCAAATTAATGTTGTATTCTTGTAACCAGGGAATAACGAAAGACCCCCCATACATTTTGTATAGTGAGTCACATTCCAGTAATAATGATTGAAGCTGTTCTAGCGAAGTCCAATTCCGATAGTAATTATTGCAGCTGTTCATGTTCATTTTTACCAAATCAATGTGCTATTTTACTTGGGGCTGCGGTGGCCGAATAGTCAGACCATTCGCCTCCCACCACGGCGATCTGGGTTCGATTCCCGGCGGGGTCGGTCTCCGGATTATCGCATGTGGGAGTCGTGCCGGTCGATGCCGTTGGTCGGCGAGTTTTCTCGGGGATCTCCTGTTTCACCCGCCCATTCATTTCGGTGCTTCTCCATACTCACATCGTGTAACCCCTCACCAGCGCTAAAGACCTCGATGTTAAATCTCTCACTCACTTCTTATTCTAGTGGAACTAGCCCATATTTTTTATTGTTTTACGAGTTACCAATTTTCAAATAAATTGGCAGAAATAACAAATTACTACATTCTGCATCACACTGAACTTCGTTGTTTTATACCTGCTGGAGCGGAAGGAATTCCCCGATAACAGGAACCAATGTCAAACAATGCAAGAGCTATGAAATAACTTGTACTGTGTGATCCACACACATGTTCTGTATATGTGTGTTAATATTTTTAATCACATAAGCTAGCACTAAGAAATTTTTGCTCGCTTATCTAAATTTGTTTACACCCAACGAAAATAAAAGAAGCACGTTTAAGATGTTTTCTCGGTTGAAATGCCATTCAGTGGCTAATACAGCAAGCAAATGATTTTATAAATATGCAGTTTAGCAAAATAGTTTTTCTCAACATATATAGGCTACTAGTTACGATTTATTATTCTAAAAAGTAGAAAATGATTGTTGCTTATTTATGAATATGTAGTTTTAGAAATTACCTTACAAAGTAAGAAAAATTAAAAGAGACTTGAAAAACCACTCATATATTTAGAAACAAGCTTAAGTTCAAACATTTGTTGATTTATAATACTTACGCAACTGTCCCACTTGTTATTCGTCTGCTCGTGGAGGGAGTTCAACCTATAATAACCACTGTGCACCACTCAGTAAGCAGCAACTTAGGATATATACTTCTACATAGTCTGGTAAGTAACCATGAGAATTTTTTCTGTATCTAAAAATGTGTTGTTTTAATATAGAAACAAAAATTATGCAAGTTAAGCTTCTGGAAACACAGTACGTGGCTATCCTCCTTTGGTCACTTAATAAGAGCGACTTTCTTAAAAGATATTACTCACTCGGCTTGGGCAAGTCAGAACAAGGTTATTCCAACCGAACGCCTGTGAATCGCAGGCAGATTTTTTACGGTGGTAGTCTACCTTCATCTTACTTTTTCTGAGGGCCTGTTGCAGAAGAGAGATAAGGGCAACATTTTTCAACACTTTAACATGCACGAAGGACTGCACTGCTACTTTGTGCAAGCCAGTGATTCGGAGTGCAGACTTTCTATCACCGAATCGCCTAAACGTGACTTTTAGCAGTGGCCTTAATTTTTTTGGACTTGTCTGCGCAGCAACGTTTAAAGTATCCTTCTGAATTAATGTTGTATGTATCCAGGCATCACTTTTTGATATACAGAATCGCTTGTAAAATCAGTTTTTAATAATGTAGGAGATCTTCTAAAGTAGTGCTTATTGCATGCGTGCTGTTTTGAAATTGTTATCGTATGAAATATTATTTTTTTTTCATTTCCTTCGGTAAATACTTTTTTTTTGTAGAATGTACAATTTTCATCAGAAACGTCGTCTTCTAACAAGCTGCAACGGAGTGATATGTCTAGGCTTACCTATATGAACCGCTGTTACTGCGTTGCAGCTGTTTAGAAGCTTGAAAGGCGATACTTTAAGACACGTTAACAGTTTAAAACGTCCAGGAACTGAAGAGGACGAGCTATAGACAGTTTTAAAGTAATTAATTAAATAAATATATATATTAACGGAATATTTTCGCGAAGTTAATGTGTTTTTGCTATGGGAAATCGAGAACAAGAATGTTTTAATACTTGGCTATGCTTTTGGTGAAATATTATTATGGTAAATAGTTATTTATTTCAGACTAATGTGTTCATATTTTTTCATGCTCAACGTTCACGTGATTGTCATGCACGCACTGTAAAAAAATTTTTGTACTTTTACAAAGAAATTGCCAGAGAAATCCCTTGTAAAACTACAAATGTTATCCTTGTAATTCAATACAAAGTATAGGTTTGTAAAATTACAAGGACTAGCCTTGTAGCTGTACTTTCAATAAGGAAAAAAAAAATAAATTTAAATGTTCATGTACTTCTTAAATAACACCGAACTTATTTATCAAAATACTTTTGAATAAAGGACGTAAACAAGAGATTATTTTGAAAAAATAAAAAAAAATATCGGGAGGTGCTAAGTTTCGAACCACTCTCCCCACGCTTAGAATCTACGTATCCTACCCCCTTTTTTTATGTTTGGTGTAGCGGCGATGCGGAAGCTTCCGCATCAACACTGCACCAAACATTCCCCCCTTTAATGTGACCCTAGTACTTTGCGTGAGACAATTTTTATAGTTACAATTTTTGAGACCCAATGGACAAACACAAATTAACGCCCAGCCAGACCTGGGAATCGAACCCAGAACCCCCCGTACCAAAGCCGGCTCCCCACCGTGACTTACGTGCTGATTAGACTTTATTTAGTTGTATGCATTCAATGTAAAGTTCAGTAATAATTCTTCCTTTTCAAACACGCAATTAATATAAATATTCACTTTATTCCAGAAAATACTTTTCATAGGTTGTGATCTTTGCATAAGTAATTTCCGGCGAACTTACGATTTTTATAGGCTACACATTTTTTCTAAAGATTTTTTTGCAGCAAACAAAATCCTTTAAACGTTATAAACTAACAATTTTACAAGGAATATTTTCAACATTTACAAAAGTTTGTACAACTAAGAATAAGTGCCTTGTCATATTTTACAAAATAATTTACAGTGAAGGAACTGTCGGTATAGGAATTCCTTTGTAGTGTTACAAAGTTTACCCTTGTAACTTCATGAACTAATGATTTTACAAGGATATTCTTTGTAATTTTATAAGGACTTGTAAAAGTACAAAGAATACCCTTGTAAATTTTACAATTTTTTTTAGAGTGCAGAGTTCCGTATTTTTCTGGGTTTACTTTAGCAGAAGTTATATTATTAACCTCTGTACACGCAAGCTGCTTTCACGATTAGCTCGTTGTTTAAACTCGTCACTAAAGACTCTAAACAAATAGTGAACCTGCATGAAAACTCTCAGGACTTTCACGCTATCTAGTCAGACGTGCAACTGTACTCTCTGAAGCAGCATCAAGCAGTAATTGAGGACAGATTGTACACAGGACTGTGGAATCCAGCAGGCAGGTCGTCGAACCCGCTTAGTTTTCAGGTCGCCAGCCATGCAACACGGATGTATCAGTGCAGCGATGTAGAGATATTGACACTCTCAAGACTCGCCGAGAGCTAGGTAGAAAGTTTAAAAATAAATAACTCCTTAAGACCCGTTCACGTCGGGGGGGCAACCAATAGGAGTTTAGAAGGCAGATACGCACGACTGAAAAGAGCCGTCAACTGAAGCTCACTTGAGCCGACTATTGTGCAGCTCGTGGCACGCCGATTAACGACGAGACGGTCAGACCGCGGGTACTAACAAGACTCGGGAACTCGTAGTGATGATCTGCTGCGATACGCCTCCCTACAAGCTCATCGCCTGTTGACAGGAAGAGTGGAAAATGTTATTTACAAATAAGAAACTTTTGAAAATACTTTAGCACTTTATGTTCTTCAGAGACGATTCTGTCACAAAGTTCATATCTTTGTAGTCTATTAACAAACGTTTGTTTTCGTAACACCAGAATTCTCACTTGCTCAGTCCAATGAGAATACACGAAAAAAAAAAAAAAAACGTCGTTCATGTAAACAATTTGATTGATCATAGCAGACAGTTAATTTTTCCAGCAGTTAATTACTCTCTCGCTTTATCTCTCTCTCTGCATTCTCCTTACCTGTCTGCAGATGGAGAGAGTAAAATATCACCAAAATATTTTGTACCACTGTTGTCTCGAAATTACTGCAGGATGTTGCTTCTCTTTCGACAGACAGAGGCTTATGTGGCTTAGCTGGGTACATAACGGACGACGAATAACAAATGTTCATTATTGTCACAGCGTAAAACTCATCGATACAGTCAAATGGGAAAACGTAAATGACAAAAATCTAAGACGACAGAATAAATCATTGAAACATAGCAAATCATCAAATTTCTCGATTAATCGTTGAAGCCACCAACTTGTTTCAGTGCTTTACGTGCACATCTGCAGTTTTTATTCATTGCTATTGGCAGCTTATTCTTGTAAAATGACGTCTCTCATTAGATTACGCCAATCATAATACGGTTACTGCGACGTCCAAGGGCGGATCTAAGGGCCCGGGCGCTGGGTTAAAGAATGCGCTGGTGGTGCCGAAAATATTTACTTGGGAATGACTTGTATATGCGTGTAAAAATTATACAATAACTACCAATATTAAGACTTTTATTAGTTTTGTATTTTGTGTTTTTATTAACCTTGAACGCCATAATTAGGGACTCTGTTTTTTCACGAAAAGATTTTTGCCACACTTTGCTTCAGTGCCTTACGTGCACACAATTCTACTCCATGGTTATTGGCAGCATGTCTGTGTGAAGAGCCGTATCTCATTTGACTGAGCCAATTACAAAAACTTTCCTGCAACACCACACGTCTGTGATTTGCCGGTAGAATCTCACGGCTCGTGACAGTTAAAATATCCAATCGCTGACCACGAAGCAGAATTGCAGATGTGTACGTAAGGCACTGAAACAAAGTGGGGCAAAATTATTTTCGTGAAGAAACAGGGTCCCTAACCATAATGTTATAAGTACGGTTAGAATGCACACATAAAACACGGCTAATGGTAGCTAGTAATTACAGGTTTTATGTATTTATACTAAAATGTTATACTGTTACTTACGTGAAAGCAAAACAACGTACGCACAATATACGTTTATAACTGTTGGGTTGATTGGACTGATGAAAAAAGGGGATGGGAAATGAGGGGGGGCGGAGAAAATGACAATTATTGCCTCAGGCGAAGGAAAGCCTAGATTCGTCTCTGGCAAGAGCCGTATCTCATTTGATTGAGCCATTTACAGTAAAGTTCCTGCAACAACACATGTCTGTGTTTTGACGGTAGCATCCCAAAGCTCGTGAGAGTGAAATCATCCAATCATTGACCACGAATCAGAACTGCAGGTGTGAACGGAAGGCGTCGAAACAAAATGGGGCAAAATTCTTTTCGCGAAAACAGAGGTCCCTAGTTATCAGTTGTCGAGGACAAGGATGCAAGTTGGAATCCCGGTACGTACCGTAAATTTTCCTAGGTAAAAAAGGTTACAAATAAAAATAATTTTAATGGTTATTATTAATTCATTATTTGCTACATTATAATCATAGTAAAATATTTTTAATTTTATTCCTCTTTATTGTATAGGTTTCGACTTTGAAACACTGCAAACATCCACCCTTCATTTTTACAAGAGAAGCCTTTGCTGTTCTATAAAGAAAAATTTTTATGCGGGGTTTCGAAGTCTATTGTTTGCAAAAGTACAAAAAATTAAGCATTAGAGCCACCATTTTTCGTCCAAAACTTTGATCACTGGTCAATTTGTGTATCTCATGTAAAGCTCTCCTTTATGAATTACACACGAGTATTTGGGCAAAAACGAATCTTACTTGACTGGGCCAGTTATAATAACGTTACGCTGACAAAGAAGTGCGTGATTCGAATGCCGGAACCTAAAATGTAACGAAGTTAAAAGCGACCTATGGTGTTCTTAAGTAGAGCATGTTACGGAATATTTTTGCGGGAAATGTATGGCCCTTCTTAGCCAGTAAAGTGTGGTGAGTGGTTGCAATGTGGGCAGGTGTTTCCTCAGCACTGCGTCATGGTGCTTCCTTGTTTACAAGAGATAATATAAATAGTAATTATCTTAGAGTAAATATAGGGTAGAGGGAGTATCCTCTATGCAGCTGTATGCGAAATTGTGTGTTCAACATGTCACGTGACTTTAGTGAAATATGCGCGGGAGATTTGAAATAACATTGAGAGCCAAGATAATAATTGCTTTGTAATCACACCTATGTTGGGTTATTTTGGTAGCTTATGAATATATGAACTAAGGAGAGCATACTACCATATTATCGCATAGTATAATTGCGTAGAAATTTTAGAACGACAAATGTAAACAATGTTTGCCACGTGACTGTTTTCCTTAACTCAGCTGTTTTAAGTAAAAAGTAAATATTAGCTACATACTTACTATAAGGTTTTGAACCGAGATCTTGGTGACACCACATGACTATATATATATATATATATATATATATATATATATATATATATATATATATATATATATATATTCTGGAAGGTACGTCATGAGTTTCAAACAACACGACTGCATTTTTACGCCGAGAAAACATAACTAAAACACACCAAACTCTCTAACCATGTTGGACACACATTTGTGACGTCATGTTCCCTCGACTATATATTACCTCTATGGTAATTATACAGCTGACATCACATAAGGTATGTAATGGCTGGAGATCCGGAAATGTTGCAAGGTTAGCGACCTGCCAGCTGGACTTTATAGTCCTGTACATAATTTGTCCGTAGATATTCCTGTCCATTGACTGCAAATAGCCAATTGGAATTTCGTATGTGTTTTCGCTCAGGTTTTCTTTTGGTTCGATGTCTTCTAAGACGATTTTGACTGACAATATCCCAATCTCGAACGTAACTCACATGTATCTCAGTTCAAAATCTAATTTCACTTGAAATTGACTCGCGAAACTTCCAGGTCTAAAATAATGGACACACGGCAGCCTTCTATGGTGCAGACGAACTTCGTACTTCGTCCACTTCAGCCCGACTTCGTAGGGCAATTGGTTCCTGCTGAGGACATTTACACTCTACAGCATTGGACAAAATGAACACTGGCGAGACTTGTAACTGCTTGTTCGACACCACATGTCGCAAATATTCTGCAAACAATAGTGAAGTTACCTGAGCTATGACTTTTCCTGATTCGCAGTGCAGGCAGACGGATAAATACAAGCCATTAATGTGGGAGAATGAGGAGCTAATAACGTAACCTTTGTTTGCAGGGTTACTTCATCAGTTGTTACGAATTTCTGATTTCCGCGAAAACAATTTTAAATCACTTTGTTTTAATGCCTTATCAGTAGGGACCTGAAAAATTAGCATTTACTTTTGGCCCTAAGCTATAATTCCAGCAACTGTAAGTTCGTGCCACTTTCGCAACTGCCAGTGACATATTTGACACTTCCTGTAAGTCGCTTAGCCAACAGTACAGAAGCATGTAAATGCAGGCCCATATCACTGTGTCATAGAGCAGCCAGTGAGCAGAGAATGTCTGCTTGAATACACACATGTTCTTGCAGGCTAGCCTACATGTCAGTGAACCTGCGAATTTTTCCCGTCTCTGCTTATCAGTAGGGACCCCTTGATTTTCGCGAAAATTAATTTGTCCCTCTTTGTTTTGGTGACTTACGTGCACATCTGCAGTTCTGCTTCGTGGTCACTGATAGGATACTTTAACTGTCACAAGCCTAGAGATTATACCGTCAAACCACAGACGAGTGGTGTTGCAGAAACGTTATTTTAATTTGCTTAATCAAATGAGATACGGCTCTTCACACAGACACGCTGCTAATAACCATGAAGCAGGATTGCATATGTGCACGTGAGGCACTGAAACAAACTGGGGCAAAATTATTTTCGCGAAAAACTGGGCTCCCTACTTTTCAGCCCTGTTTCGTGGCCATTGGCAGCGTATCTTTGTGTACCTATTTGATTGTGCCTATCAGAACCACGGCCATAGTGGAACCAGTAGGGTTGTTTTAACATTGCGTAAACGGGACTACAAGGAGCAAACTCGTGTCGGAGCTGCTAGGAGAACTGATAGTACGATGCTATACTGCAATGTTAAAACAACACTTCATTGCTAGTGGCGCTGTCAGTCATAGAGGGGTCAACTTCATAGCATTGGTAGATAGGCGAGTGTCCAGACCTGTACTTCTACGACCGTGATCAGAACAAGGTTACTGTGAAACTATACGTCTGTGAGGTAGAACCCCGCAACGCTGACCGTTAACAACATTCAATCACTCACCATAATAAGGTAGAATTGCGCCCCCACCTGCCTTTCAGATACGTCAAGCAGTCGACCGAACTAAACATAAATTGTCGAGCATGGTGGACTGGACAACACTGTATCCACTCGTAACGTAGATGTTGTTGGTTCGTGTGGAGATGGCCACGCCCCTCAACACATCGGACAAGCAACAAATATTCATGTGTACGTGGGTTGCGGTGTGTGCGGACGAGTTCGAGTCACCTTCACATGGTTAACTATATATTGTTCACAATAAAGTGAGCTAAGTGAGTACTTATTAACAGGCTGGTAAGTTTTTTTTCAAAACCAATGTTGGCGTTACTCAATAGTTGCTATTAAAAAAAACGCTAACACATGCGTAATAGACACAACGCATAGGTATATGTCTCTGTTCTCCATAATTGGCGTCAGTGGAGACAGTAAGAAATAACAGTGGTTACTGATTGTTGGGAGAGCGCCGACAACTTAACATATTTACACTAATGTTGGCCGTTGGTCGGCGGGTTTTCTCAGGGATTTGCCCGTTTCCCCTACCACTTCATTCCGGCGGTACTCCATACTCACCTCATGTCACCCCTCACCTGCGCTAAAGACCTCGATGTTGAGCGCTGACCAAAAATCTCTAACTCACTAATGTTGTCAGTCTTAAGATACGTTACAAGGCGGGGAACTAACGCCCAGTGCTGTCCATGTCCTGAAGCCGGCACCAATATGCACAACACGCATTCTTGAGCAATGCTTATCACTTTGAATACTATACCATTATGTTTCTTGGATTAAGTTTCAATAAAATTTTCTCTTTTCATCCCATAAATATATTTTCGTTTTCTAAGCAATGTTAATTTATATCTTGCAAAATTTCCACAACCATAACGTTAACAAATTTCACAAAAAAAAAATTTACGTTTCGTATATTCCTAAAATGACTACTATGGCTTCTCATTTCTGTTTAAAACCAGAATTCCGTCAATACCACGACAGACACGATGCGAAATGTGTGATGTGAATAAAATAACTTATCAGCCAATCAGCATTTAGGATAACTTGCTGACGTGTCAGAAACCTCCTTGGTGCTGATTGGCTAATGTAACTGTTTTTCGCGTCGTTGTGATCACAGCACAACATGTTCGGGAACTTCGGAACTTAGTCAACTCGGCATAGTTTTGCTTGAAAGCCGACCAAAAATGAACGTTGCGCATAGTTAGCGTGCCTGATGTCGTTTCTACCAATAAGACTGCAGTACGTGATGTTGGTGTCATTGCAGTGACGTTATACAAGCTACACTCACATCTACCTCTGCCTGATAAGTTACTTGGGGAATGATACCAGTCTTCAAACTGAGATTTTTAAATGTTTGTTGCAATGGGAGTTTACGATTAGAATTTATTGGCTTGTAAACATACGCCATTGCTCATGTTTTGCTGATAAACTTGTGTTGAATGACAAGGTACAAGAAGAACAAAAAAAAAAAAGACATAAAACACAACACAAAACAGAGAAATGAGCAATCCCAGAGGAATTCTGTCAGTTTGATTTAGTTTTACTTATTTTTGAAATTAGACAAATAATTATTAAATATAGATTTCAGTCGAATATCGACACATAAGACAGACACAAAAAGAATCCGATTTCTAAAATGAAAAACGATGGAAGTAGACAAAACCAGTGAACAGTGGACAACAAACTAAGAATAAGAGACAACACAGCACAAATTAAAAACAACGAAAAAATGCGACGTTTCTGGAATTGCGATCTATCTCCGTCTTCAGGTTGAGACGCAGCTGGTTGGAACACCAGAATGCGAATGCTGTTATTGGCAGTTGCTAACACACGGTTGTTGGTTTCTGCTAGACGCACTGACCTATAGGACTTACTTACATGCAATAGAAACCAGTAGGTTGTTGCTAGTTTGGAGTTTGTAATCACGCAGAAACTGTCGCACCGTATCAAACAAATCGTCCAGTCGTTTAGAGACTTATTTGAGATTACAGCGTTTCGCAATAAATTTTACTCTCCAGCTATGACTGGGAACACATGATTTTCATGTAAACATTCTTGCACCAACTTGTTTCAAAGATTTCTGTGAAAATCTGTAGCTCTCCTTCATTGTCAGTGATTAAATGTTTATCTCAGTGTCTCGGGGTTCTACCCGCGAATCACAGGCATGTGGTGTCGCAAAAACCAAGTTCTGATTGGTGCAGATAGATAAGTGATGGCTCTACTCGAAGACATGCTGCCAATAAACACGAAGCAGAGCCACGGAATATTTACAAATACAGAAATGAAATACCTGGTAGGACGGCAAACTTAGTCACACACGCCAGCAAAATGGCTTCCCTGGCCAGCAACATGGCGAATGTGCCTACCACCAATCAGCACAAGGCGACTGTCCTTCTAGACGCAACCAGGCCAATAGGAAACCGGCCGTTACGTACAGGAACCAGACAGATACTGGGTTGGTATCTCTGGCATCTGGCAGCCAATAAGCGGCGAGGTTTGCTCGTATCAAATGAACTGCCACGTAATTTCACGTCTGTGTTAATATTTAGTCTGTGCAGAGATCAGATTTGCTCGTAAGGCATTGCAACTAGTTAGGGAAAGATCTGTTTGCGAAAATCAGGTGCCCTTACTAACATGCCGTTGCTGGAAAGTTTATTTTTCTCTTCAGAATTTATAAAGATTTTCTACTGTCCAAAGTATTAATTTTAATTTTAATTTTTTTTCAACGAAAGAAAGACGTATTTGCGTTATCAACAGGCTCCAAAACGTTAATGTGGTAATTGTAAAAAATTAACCAATTATCCGGATTTTTTAAATGAAGTTTGCTTAACTGAATTAATGTTTTACTTTAACCACGTATTTTAACGAGTTAAAAATCTTCCGCTTTTACTCGTAATTCTGATAGCTAAGAGGAGTAGGATATGCCTTAATAAAACGTGAGTAATAAATTTTTTAAAATTAAATGTTTTTAATTAAATCCGTAATACCAATGAGAACGTGCAAATAAATTCTCACTGACAAAATTAATAAGAAAATAATTAGTTCGATACATAAAAATAAGTAGTAGAGCACACACAGGAACAGAGAATGTTTCAGCGCCGCTAGCAATCATGCGCATTCTTGAGCTACTTCTCTGCCCAGCTTAGGTGACGTTAGGTAACATCAGATAAAGTCACTGTTCAAAACTGCGTACATTTCCTGATACCATTTCCCTTTCATATTTATCCAGAGCTGCTGTAGCGTACGGACAGCTTATCCCAACCACAAGCATTTCGTTTTTTTTAGAGCGGGGCGATCCTCCGAAGTTTTCCGTTGTGTCGGGATCCTCTAAGCCTTTCGTCCTGTTGAAAGAGCCGCCCTAGGAACGAGAGGCCATTAGGCGATATCGAGTCATCCTGACAGCCGCCATTACGCGGGTTCATTGTTGCGCCAATAAGCTTTTACTGTTGTTGGCCCGGCTAATGCATCCCGCCCTCGCGGGGGTCACGGGTTCAAGTCCTGCCCGTGAGGGCCTGGCACTTTCGAGCAACACACGTGTCTAGGGCACGTCTCCAACCGGCCGCTTCTACTTGACACGTCGACAAAACAACAGAGGTCGCGTTGCGGTCAACTATCTAAAGACGGTGACGGGAAATATTGATTACAAGTAACCGGTCACCAGAGGACAGGAATCACTAGTTCATTTGAGGAGAGTGTGAAGTTTTACTTAGTTCAGTTTTATTTCTTTTATTTTATATTTACTTTTAGTTTTAGTCTTCTTGAGCCGTTGGCCCATACATGGAAGCAGTACATATATATTGGTATATTGATATTTATACAGCGTTTTCATACATCTTTGAATACGTCATCATTTAATACAACAGGCTATTAGAGCTCGAATCCTGTAAGCTACATAATTGTTAAACATATCCTCAGACATGCGTACTCGTGAATATAGATAGCGATGAAGTATTTCACTTACACATAATATTTCCATCACAACAACAAAGATCATTGCGTAAGAAAAACTTACAAGAGAAGTTTACAAGGGGGAGAGAGAGTCATAAGATAACCTGTACTTACACTTACAGGTCAGCATCTTATAATTTGAGATTTAATGCTACGCCAGTGTAGATTCAGAATACAAGCAACACAGTTAACATACAAATACAGTTGAATACCGATATAACAGTGGCGCAGCCAGGATTTGGTTTTGGGGTGTGTTTTGCTGTCTAGCAAAAAATGTGTATATATACACACATCATTTGTGTTTATTTACTTTATTACAATTTATCACATACGGAACGAATAACAAAACTGTAACTATATTATAACTTATAAACTAACTGTTTTATTGCTGTCTATTTCCAGCAGCCATTGTAATTCAGAAAATTAAGAACACAAAACTTAAAATAGATACAGAATATAATTGATATCTTTTCAAATATCAAAAGACAAAAATTTTAAAACATTTTCATTTAATTTAAACAGTCCGCTTGTTCATTGTAGTTTTTTTCTGATTTTTTTCTCCGATAGTCTCTGGAGGGGGGGAGGGTTAACAGCCAACCCCTCTCCCCCTCGCTGCGCCACTGGATATAATACTTATGTACATAGTTTAAAGAAAATACTACCCTGTCCATCCGACATACTACTCATTTGACCATTCTGCAGTGTAGAATAATTTGAAGACATGAGTTATTAACAAGGTACAATGGGTAAGATAAATTAGAACTTCTATTTATATAAGATAATTAGAGATGATGGTTTATTGCTTGAAAACTTGACAATTTGTTGGGTTTCAACGCACATTCAGTATATGAAAAGTTTGCTGGCTTTCGTTTGTTCGTAGAGCTCTTGTCCTATTTGACTAAGCCAATGCTATTGTGATATTTGATGCCTGTTATTGATCTGCAGACAGCTGCGTTGTGTCAGACGTTTATCACTAGGGATAGGAATTTGTAGTGAAAATATTTTTGCCCCACTTTGTTTCACTGCCTTACGTGAACACCTGCAGCTCAACTTCATCACTATACTGGCAAGACTCTTTTGTGCAGAGTTGTAATTCATTAGACTGTGCCAGTCAATATACGGATCACTGCCACACATCACGTCTGTGATTTGCGGGTTTAACCTCAAGACGCTGGGTGTTACGGCATCCAGTCACTGACCACAAAGCAGAGATGCAGGTTTGCACGTAAGGCACTGAAACAAAATGATGCAAAAATCTTTCCGCGAAATTCCCAGTCTCTGTTTATCACTAGAGTCCCAGATATGTCGCGGGTTCAACGACCAGCAGGCTGGACTGCACAGTCCTGTACACACTCTGTCCCCAGCTACTTGTAAATTGGCTGCTGCTCCAGTGAGTGAGCACTGGAACATTTGACGGTGTAGCGCGGGAGTCCACGAGTGTTTTTATGCATATTCGCCATTGGTTCCGAGTCCTCAAGGTATCGTTTAATGAACAATGACCCGATCGAAAAAGTTTCCAACGTATACATGACTTTCTAACCTCTTCTCAGTTGAATCCGCGAAATTTCCGGGACTCTATTTATCACCAAATCATCAGAGACAGGAAAATTTCGCGAATTCAATGACCTGCCGGCTAGAATCCATTGTACTATACATACTCGAGCTCCGTCTATTCGTGCATTGTCTGCTGTTCCACTGAGTAGCAGCTAGTGAACAAATGGTCGGGGCTTGAGTATGCATAGGATAGTTGATTCTAACATGCAGGTCATTGAATTCGCGAAATTCTCCTGTCCCTACAAATCATACACGCCACATGAAACTACAGTGTTTTCAAGGGTATGTTAGCACAAACATTTTTCGCGATATACCATCACATCTAAAGATAAATTAAGCTCCTCGAGGACATATTTGAACTAATACTTAACCTGTATAAAAACTCGTACCGACCCCCGTGTTACATTGTCAGATGTCGGGTAATACCATATAGCGTGATATATCTTAATATCGTGATAAACCATTTCGCGGACTTCACAATATTGGTAAGGGTCTGTACATGTAGTTCAGTAGGTTACCAACAGAGAGCAGGCATGTATCGTTTCAGCAGTAAGTGACCAGTGCATAGAATATAAGATCAAATTATAACTTATTTTCTGTTACTGAAGCCTTGGTATCGCGAAGTGGGGTAGTTTTACCCTAAAATTGGCAACTGACTGCGACAGCCAATCAGCACGTTTAATTCGGAATCTGATTTTCTTTATGTCCATCTTTTGTGTCTGGATGTTGTCAAAATCTGACTGAAATCTGTCTTTAGAATTATAGGTGTTTAGTAATAAACAAAATAAAAAATGACCTACTCCCACCGGGATTGCTTTTTTTAATGTTTTTGTAGTTTGTCTTTTAACAAAAGTTTGATCAGTAAAACATTAACAACGTTGTATGGCCAGAAACCAATACATTCTTGTAAACTCACGTTGAAACAAACATTAAAAAAACTCAATGAACACGTAGCTGAGGCCAGTCACTGTGGAGACCAGTTAGCAGGTATTTGAACTACAAAAACTCAGGCTCTCTAATATTCATAAATAATTACGACAGTAAACTTTCTTGTACGTTGTCCTATCTTGAGACATTTGATGCAAGTACATTTTCTGTAGCATAGCAGTAAATTTTGTATTTTTAAAACACTTTATTGTATAAAACACTGAAAATTATTTTATGTCTCAGTTTCCATGGAAGAAATAATAGTAAACCAAATTATTAGCATTTTTTTTATTTTTATCGTAAGCTAGAATTTGAAACCTGTGATTTATCCATGTGTATAATTGGCCCACGTCTAATTTGGCTGTACTTTGAGCCCAGTCTTTGTGCACCTCTGTGTCAGTAATCGGCCAATGAGCAACTGATATTTGCTTTACTATACATATATGTATGACGTTTAACTTATGGGTCAATAAAGCCACACAGTCCGTTGTAACGTATTAACAAATATTTCTTGATTTGTTAGTTCTGCTGCCAGACCTATCTTGACATCTATATTCTAAAGAAATGTTTCCTAAAAATACTACAATTTAAACTTTGTTGTTTTAATTAACTATACTTTTCTGAGATTGTCTTTCATATAATAACTTCGACTTCAAATTGTGTAGTCCCTACATCTAAATATGTAACTGTTTTTCGTTATTAACAAACACTGAAGAAGACAGTTTGATAATACATATATAAGTGTGTTAGTTCCTTCTCTAAAGTTGAGGTCAATTAGGTAAAATGAGTCGCAACCAAAATCTTCGGCTTATTTGATGTATTTGTAGGTCAGATGTTGTCATTACCTGTGTTATAGTGTTTATAGTAACGTTCTGTTTATTTCAAATGTGAACGTTGGCTTTAATTTTAAATTCAAAAGATTTTCTCATTACATATGCTCTCATTAACAATATCATCAGCTTTAAAGCACAGTAAAAAAATTTTTGTCTCATATTCTAAGTCAGACCTGATGTATTTAAACTGGTAATTACAATGACAATATATTATATAAAGTGAAGCTAGAGCAAATCCACCAGATGCACGCTTGAACCGTGTTGCAAAGTGTTGGGATGAAATTGTTTTGGACGAAATCGTCGTGTTCCATAAATGCAAACGAATGAAAATATAACACCTTACAGATAATGCCATGGTGTACTTTCGAAAAAGAACTAATGCCGTACACATTATTTTGGAATTTTTAAACATCGAAAAATAAAACATTTTTTTTCAGACTACTGTATCAGGAAATGTAATAAGCAGACACAAACGAATTTACTGTAGAGGTGCATTGGAATATCCGATCTGCAGTGTTGTATCTTAGAGAAATAAAGGCTCGAGGTTTTAAGGAATATAAAGGCATATTTTTCGCTGCTTCCATTTATTTGGAAATTGGTCAAATCTGTTTGGGGGAGGAGATCTGGGGATATGAGGCGAGGGTGATACTGCGATGGCTCGTCATTGTCTTCCGCGGGGATGAACGTGAAGGTACAAACACAACTCCCAGTCCGGAAATAGGGGATGTAACATTATATTCCACCACCACGGCCTGAAATCGAATCCAGAACTCTTAGCCCACCGGCCAGGAGCTCTTAACTACTGACCCAAGCGGTTGGGAAGTATACAGAAAGTAAAAAACGCTTTTGACCTGAATGTGCCCGTTGTCTTATTGGTTCCATAGGATTCCATACACGGACCTACTTTATTGTTGGCTGTTGCGAGATGTGGAATGATCCACGTTTTTGCGTGTTCGTCTGTTGATAGGCATATGACTTTCCGCAATGTTGCTGGCTCGCATGGTTAGAGTGTGCCTCGTGTGGAGTAGATTTAACTATTACTGCATCCTACTTCCTACTATTGGTCTGCTGATAGTTACGTTATGTCAGACGTATATCATCCAATCATACATGTAGCAACAAATCACAGTGTTTGTAAGGGTATGTTGGTACAAGAAATGTTCTCGGTATACCATCGTCTCTAGGTATCAGTGTTGTTGTGCCTTTCACGTCAACATCTAAGTTTGCGAAAATCTGCTAACTGTGTCGTAAGTTGGTTTCTGGAATCTGCAACCAAAGAAGATCGAAACACGAACGTGTAGAGACCAAAAAAATTCGCGGACTCACTAACCTGTAGACTAGCCTCCAAGAATGTATGTCTCTCAAGCAAACAGCTGATGTTCATTAGCTGCTGTCTGACACAGTCATATGGGCCTGCATTTAGTTACATTTTGTTATTGGCTCAGCGACTTACACGAGGTGTCAAATAAGTCAAGGACCAATTGTGAAAGTGACTTACAGTTGGTGGAATTTTAGCTTGTGTCTTAAAAGAAAACGCGAGTTTTTCAGGATCCTACGAATGTGTATGTTTTCGTTCTTGGATGGCCACAATGGTTCGGATAAAAAACTGGGTTCATTAAACTGCCTTTACCAAATGCCACGCAAACCACGTGTGTATTGAGTTGAGCATTCTACATGAAGTTCCTTAACGAATATTGCAACGAAAAAAAAAAAAAAAAAATCTGGAAAATGTGAAATATTCACATTTAATTTATTTTTCGTAAAATATATATTTAAATACTAAATAGTCGGCATATTACCGATGTTTTTCGATAAGGCATTATCCTTAAGAAATTTTTATTTTATTTAGAATGTTTATTGTCTGTATATATTTCGAAGCAAAAATTTAATATTTATTAACTTTACACGGTAACTGCTTGTTTCATAGAAATAATCCAACAACAAAGCAAACGTAAGGAAATATAGCAAAAAGATAGTAAAAATTACTAATAAGACAGCTGCAAGCATAACTGAGCATTTGACGTAAATATTGCTAGTTAACGGTACAAAAATTTGCTACAGTTGTATATTCGAAGCCTAACTCAAGTCTTACGACATTCGTCATACCAGCTTCCAGTAAAAACTTTGCCAGAAAAAAAAAAGTGGTTCTGGAAGCCGGTAATATTGAGAATTGGTTTTTCAAAATTTCTAAATTTAAAATTATATTTCACAAAGTTTATAGTTTATAAATATAGCTTACAGTTAGAGATGATGGTACATCGCGAAAAAGTTTCGTGCCAACATAACCTTGAAAACACTGTAGTATTTTCTCGCCACACGTATGATTGGGCGATAGATCTGGCACTCCGTAGCTGTCAATAGACCAGTAACAGGTATGAAATATTACAATTGTGGGATTCCTATTGACTCAATGAAATAAGAGTAAAATCCAAGTATGAGAAAAACCAGTGAGTTTTTTATAAGCTGAACATACTTTGGAATTCAGCAAACAGTCAAATGTTCCCGCGATAAACCATCATCTCCACTCCTAGTTTATTCTGCAAGTCGAAGGCTAGGTTCACAATAATTTAACATACAGTATGGGATAAAGTTGGTCTGCTAATTATTACATCCATATTTTTAACTCATTTCAAATACATCAGAACAACACGAGACTGATACAAACGAGAAGTATAATAATTTTGTTTAGATTGATTCATAAGTAACCCACGATTTTCATCTCACTAACGGTGACAGCAAACTTACATAACATGAAGGCAACAGTTGTTTTTTATCAAAACATATACTTACGACGAATCGAAATATAAAGAATGTAATTATATAAAAGTATTTTTAATAGCAAAACTCTAGATCTCTACAATTACATTTCAAATTTGACACCAAGTAACAAATTTCGCCAAATTACACGACATATTAAATAACAACAATCCATTAAAAAGCTTGATATTCGAATGAGAAACACCAGCAAAAATAAATTGAACAAAGACAATAAATAAGAGTTACAAGAAGAGCGAGCCTTGGAGCTAGCAAGAAGGCAATTAGGAAATACGCAATAACAATTAAGAGTAATCCAACAAAAACCTGAATGTTACAAAGTTACAACTACCACGCCCATTAATTATCTAAAGCCATTAGGTTCTTAGATCATAACTGAAGCCAGAAAACATTTACACCATGCGATGTTGATGTAGTAGCAGTTTTAATTTAAACTGCGAGTTCTTCTAGTTCATAAAGAACAATCAAGAGGAAGTGACGAGGGATGTGTATGTTTTCAGGGGAAGTTTTTCCACTGGATTCAACAGCGAGAAATGGGTTCAGTATTTAACAAGTGATCTATTGCTTCATAAAAACGTTGATGAAACATAAAATGTGTCTATATGATATATCCGCAAGTACTGTTAGAGAATTACTACATATGTAATATCTTTAGGTATATGTTGTTAGTTTACGAAAATTCCCAAGGGATGTCAGTAATTTATCGACATACTGTAGGCCTAGCACGAAGAAAGTATTGTATGCTGTGAATGAGAAGCTATTCCTTCTGGTTTTTAGAAAGTATTGTTTATGCAGGATACAAATTATTTAAGTTAGTGTCAAGTTAATAAATATCCAAATTTTTTGTATTTTTTTTTTTTTAAATTTCTCGAGTAAAACGAAATAATAAAATGCAATATCTGTGATCGTATATAAATAATATTCTTTCGTGTAAGTTATTCTGGTAGGTGCGAAATAGTGTACTTAGCTTTGACTTGCGTGTAGAAAGAGGCCCGTGATACGGACGTCTGCCTCACAGTGCATAACCTCTGAGCTCAGGCAGGCAGTATGTTGGCAGAGAGCTGAGAAAATGCCTTCGTTAGTTCAGAATCGTGGTCTGATTGGTACACGACATAAACCCGGAACTTGAAAGAAGCTAGCGTAACAATATTTTAATTTTTTTTCTGCGAACTGTGCACTTATAAAATATCCTGTCCATAAGTCTCATCTTTCAGGCCATGCGAAATAGTATTTACGTGATTTTCTGGTAGTTACGGCTAAATTTGAGACCTTGAAAGGGATAGGTTCATTACGCCTCGAATAGGTAAACTTAGACATACTAACTTCTTTGTAACCTTCTTTTTTACAATAATTTTTAGATTTCAGGTGCTATACAATACACACTATTACATTGTTTGATTGGGCTTGTCACGTACCATTACGCTGAAAAGGTCTACGGTGATTTCCAACAGAAATAGTATAGTCAGTATGAAAACAAAACTAACCTAGAATATATATATTACCAGCTTTTTGAGCATACATGTCGCTAGTGTGTTAACATTTCTGTTTAACTATCTAGGAGCCCGTATTTTTGTATATTATGTTCGAGCGCAAGAGATTATACCAGAGAAACGGACTACTCTGGGAAAATATTTGCTTAAGAAAATTGTAAAATCCTGTTTTCTAGGTTTGTTCTTTTTTCGATTTTTCGGTAAGGCATTCACATTCATGCAAATTCGAACAAACTTATTCAAAGTTAGTTTGTGTAGGCACTGTTTCGTTTTAACGGTTACTGCTTTCATGATGTTAACAAATGCTAACATGTAGCAGGTTGTTAGTGTAACGAATGATTATTCAAGTCTTAAAAAACAAATTTTGAATAGACCGGCACATAGGTTATTCTTTGTAATTTGCGTATAATCAGTCCATATTATGAGCAGACGATTGGCTACATACTGCCATAAGTGACGCTCCTTTATTTAACTTGCAATTCGTTACTGTTTTGTTATTGGCTAAAGCTAAGGTAAAGGTAAATGAGATTTTCGTCTCGTGGTACATGGGAAGGAAATTAGCCAGGTAAATAATAAAAACCATTCGAGCTTATTATTTATAACTCTGTTAGTTAAAGTGAGTGAGTAAGAGATTTTTGTCAGTGCTTAACATCGACGTCTTTAGCGCTAGTGAGGGGTGACATGAGGTGAGTATGTTGCAGCGTCGGAATGAAAGGCCAGGGAAAACGGAAGAACCCTGAGAAAACGCGCCCGCCTATCAACGGCATCGTTCGGCACGGTTCCCACATGCGAAAATCCGACGACGAGCCAGGAATCGAACCCGGATAGTCTGTTAGTTAAAGAAAACCAATCAGCACGTAGGATAAATCTCCATCCCTAAAAATCGCAAAATATGTTTTTAACAAGACACATTTTCAGTCTCTTGGCTCTTCAGTTAAGTTACTAAACATGAATAATGTTTGTCTAAGAAGTGGTACAGTGTCTAAATTTTTCGACACTTGGCGATTCAAAGAGTAACCGGAGTGGTCATTGATAAAGTTCAGCGGACTTGTATGTATGGCCGAGGCGCGTGCTCGTCACGACGATTGTATGTTGCCTTCTTCCCCGCACGACCAGTCTTCTCCTGATCTTATTTCACGGGCCGGAGCTCAGCCACAGACTACGCTGATAACAAGGGAGAGGTTTGATGTGTCCCGCATGCTCGCTGGACCGCGCAAAGTGCCTTCAACCCCCTCCTCCTCCATCTACCTTTACAACACCCCTCTCTTACCTTGATCTGCGGCCGCTTCCTGCATTAACCAACCGTGGCCGCCTGCCCTGGTTGCTGAGAGGCCTGCAGAACTTCGACCGTTACCAGATTATTGGAAAACTGTTCAACATACATAAGTGACCTCTACTTAGGAATATCATACATAGAACGTTACACACGTGCCTACCCATATCAGCGAATTCAGAGTATTTCCTATTGAACATCTTATCCGAGATAGAGTATCAGCTGCTTTGCTCTCTCTTCCAGGTCGATATACAATCTAATAATTGTAACTAGAAAGTTCTAGTCTCCACCTCAGGAGCTTTAATTATTTTTGTATTTTCTTGGAGGTAATTTATAAACATAAAAGAGACTTACCATTGATCAGTAACAAGACGAAATTGTCCGTTGAGAAGATAATTTCGCAAATGTCTTGAGGCTTCTACTATGGCATATGTTTCATTTTCTATGGACGCATGTAACCTTTCAGACTTGTTTAGCGAATGAGAAAAGGAAGGCTAATCATTAAAGCACATCATTTTCTAGCGGCCAAACATGGGGGAAATGGGTGTTTCTGCGGTTCTTTTAGTTAAGAAAATCTTAGCGGAGAACCTTTTAAAAGGTATGAACGTGTACAATACAACTTTATACTTAACACTACACTTAATAAAATGACAGGGCCATCACTGGATGTCTCATAGAGGCGAGTTTCCGGCGAGAAGACTGCATGTGCTACAGACTAAGGCGAGGCGAGATGCGCGTGCTGTGCCGTCCATACCGCTTCCGCACTTGAAGGTCATCTTAAGGTGGAGGGGCTCATACCTCGTGTTGGATTTTCTAATTGCGAATCACGGCATTATTTTCACTGAAAGTACTAAACTGTTTCTTACAAATAGCACTTAGGCTAAACATTTTGTAGATGCCTTCAGTCTTAGTCGCCGATTTTCATGTATGTGTTACTTGGCGATGACTCTGGCATGACAACCGAAGTGTTTCATTGGATATAAGCCACTGCTGGCAATGTTGCTGAGTCGTCACGCTAGCACTGGTGTGCATTTATCCGATAAAACTGTTTAGAGAATACCTACTCTATGAAACAGACCCCAATCGAGGTTAGAGATAATAAAATAAAAAAGCTTCTGGTTCTCATACATCTCCACTGCAAAAAACATTTTTCAGAGATCACACGAGCATCTGCTGCAGGTTTAATAATAGTAATAATAATAATATCCGTAATAATAACGTCATAGTCATTATGTCTAATATTACGGAATTCAAGTTACCGTACTTTACTAGAGAGTAACAATTATATATTTTTTAATCAAGTGTTCCTAAACAAGCAAAATAAGAAAAAAAAATCAGTCATTCCAACAATGGCTTGTAGTGCAACAACATCAGGGTGGCTATATTGTTTCAAGTTTTTGTTTTAGGCGCAACGAGGTCCGGTCGGGAAAGGGGTCATGGTAAATTTAATTAATGAATTGCGAAATTTATTACTAATCTTATAAAAAAATACATATTTTCAGCGTAATCTAATTATTTGCAAGTGTTTTACAACTGCATGAGAATTTGCAAATACTAATTATTGTTGATCTTTTTAACACCCAGTATTTCTGCTCTGAAAAAAAAAACAGTGTATAAATATATGTCACTTCGCACAAAGCAGTCTTCAAATTGCGTCAGTCACTCCGGCATTCTTTACTTAAGACGTAATAGGAACTAAAAATTATGCCGTTTTGTAAAATTTAACAAAAATGATACAGTTTCATAAGTTTTATGAAAAAAAAATTAGTTAAAGTTTCTAGTTCACTTGTTATTCGGCTACTGAAAGGTGAGATCAATAACTATGTTCCCATTGCGGTAATTTTGGAATTTCAGGTCGTGAAACAAAAATAGCCAAGGAAAACAAACACATCAACACGTAGGACGGACACAGAATATTAATCTTTAAAGTACTTTTTCAAATTACCGAAATTTTTTTGCGGACTTTTTTATGTTTTTAAGTCCTTGCGTAGACACTTGTGAAATGTATTGACGTATGAAATACAACTTTACCTTAATATTATGCTGTAAAATAGGATCACAGCTGAATGTCTCATTGAGGCTAGTTGTCGGCGAGAATATTGCACGCCAGTTCGGTGACTTGCGCTTAGAGACTAGGGCGAGGCGTGAAGTGCGTGTTGTCATCATCACAGCTTCCACACTTCCGCGTTCACCCAAGCGGCCACCTTAAGGTTGTTCAAGTGGGGAAAAATTACAATTTTATATTTGTATGAAACAGTGTTAGTTTTATACACATTACTTGAGAGAACATATACTTCTAACGAAAAAAAATAGCTCAACTACTTTTCCTGTAATGGTAGTTCAAAGTCAAAATTTGCGTATTTTTATTTCATACAAAACTTGAAAACCAGTTAACATAATGGAATGAAAAAAATCATATCAAAACTACGTGTCATTGTCTATGGCTTGTAGCATATAAAACACATTACAAAAAAACTTTATGTTTAATAAAAAATTTCAAAATTTTAATATTTTTGGGTTACTTTTAGAAATTTATTTTAAACACTAAAAATATTTTTATTGTGTTTTATATGCTTCAAGCCGTAGTGCGTGCCATGTAATTTTGATGTACTTTTTTCCATTTCATTATATTTACTGGTTTTCAAGTTTTGTATGAAGTAAAAATATGCAAATTTTTACTTTGAAATGCCATTACGAGAAAACTGGTTGAGCTAATTTTTTTTCATTAGAGGTAAATGTACTCTTAAGTAATGTCTACAAAACTAACACTATTTCATACAAATATAAAATTATGATTTTTCCCCACTTGAACAACCTTAATGTATGACCAAAATCTCTCAACTCCTTTCATGAAGAGCCGTTGCGTTATGCATTCTTACCTACTGGAGGCCACAATAAAGTGAAGCATTGGGAAAGATACGGACGTTAGTAGTAACGTCGCATTTGTAAGATAAGATCACTATCGGGTGCGTAGTGATTCCATAATAGCATTCATTCCATGGGACTTCAAGCAGCGAGAATATATTTTTGGTGGCAGTATTTCCTACGATCAAAGGAGCGTTCCAGTGTTTCTGCTTTATGAATCAGGTTCGTATTTAGGCGTACAAATCTTCAAAAACATGTATAGGCCTATATTTTTTTGTAAGCCATTGTGAATTATCTCAAGGTCATATTTATTATTAAAGGGGGGTCATATTTTAAAACTTAGACGCGTAGTCTGGATTGTGTTTCCTTTTAACGTATTAGTATACTGGAGCCACGTATAGTTGGGAACCTTAACACTGGCGAAGTTTTTGTACCAACACGTTTCATTCAACACCGGACGTGCACGTCGATTCTACTACATACCTGATGTACAAATTCTTTGTTTTAAAGCCGTAATATTAGTTTTAGAGTATAAATCAAAAATGTTAGTTTGAAGAACAAATTTAATATACCTACGCGTTTTTTAACATTTCTGCCCTAAATTTGCATTTATCGCGTAAAACAAATGTAGGGAAGAAAAGTTATAGAACACACATACATTTAATTGGTTCTTCAAACAAACCTTTTTTATTTATACTCTTAAACAAATATCACGGCTTTAAAACAAAGAATTTGTGCATCAGGCGTATCGTGTAATCTTAATATTGCTGCATGAATTTGTACAGAGGCATCGCTCGTGTGATTGTGCCAATGAATATATGTTATTGTGACATCATACCTCTGTAATCTGCGAGTAGAATCATAGATGATAGAGAGTAAAAAACATCCTATACCTGATCATTAGGTAATCTCGGATCACCAATAAACCAGCTGTCGAAATAATAATACACGTGTCTCTTAACATGTTCATACGCCAGGCGAGGACTTATGTTATGAAATAAGATTCCGAATTTCCAAACACGAGAGTTACTTTAGTGGGTGGGTCAGTCACTAACACGTGAAACGTCTGAAACAATAGTATACCTGCATTAACAAAATCCACTGACTCTCCCGCTACATTGCAACGTACAACTGGCCACTGAAGCAATAGATAAGGACAGAGAAGACATAGGACTGTGCAGTCTAGCCGTTAGGTGAAATTCTCGGGTCACTGTGACGTGAAATCGACATCACTTAAGCCTATATATTTTCTTCACTGTTTTTCTAATGTGATGTAGTAGTTTCTATATGTGTCTGAGTGGGTAGATTGTTCTGTTAGGGCATGTTTATATGTTTCCAATGTTTTCAAGGGTTGTGAAATAGGAATGACAAATGCCTGCTAACAACGAGGCCGATTGTAGGGAATTAAAGAGGCGAGATATGGACCGCTGCGACACACAAAAAGCAGCGCAGTTCGGGAGATGAAAGACGATGAAAGGATGGGAGAAGTGTGAGGGTAGATATAGGGTCGGGTATTTTTTCTAGACTCTCGCATTCCAGCAGTGACGTATGCCCACATTCTTCATCACGCCTAGCTCACAGTCCACCCTGCGATACAGCCAACCCTTTGCAGCCTCACTCGTATTTAAAAGGGCTTGGTAAATTAATTAAGCGCTATACGCTTAAATTGTATGTTTCTCAAAGCCAATTTGCAAAAATTTAAAACCAGTAATTTTGGACAACAGTTTTGCCATCTTTTTTGGTGAAACAATTTTCCCGTGTAATCTATTTATTTATTAACAATCTCAGCTGCTGAAATCTCGTATGTTTGTGGCTCAACATATTATAAATCTTTAAGAGGGCGTGGTACTTAATTGAACGCTAAAAGCATTAATGCAGGTTTCTTGAAGTTCATTTGCGAAAATTAAACAACAGCAATCCTAGACAATAGTTTTAGCCAACGTTATAAACAAAACTAGTTCCAGTGTTACGAACTTCTGAGGCACAATCTTTGACGCCGGAACCTCGTGCATTTAACTGCGGCGCAAGAGATCACGCGTAATGAATTGGTAATTTTGGATAAATATTTGCTCATAAGGTTGGCAAATACTATTATCTAGGGTTGTCATTGAGTATTTTATCCATATTGGCTTCGAAAAAAGCGTTGGAATCAATTGATGTTTCCAGCGTTTATTTATCTAACGCTATTATCAATCAATTTTACTGCTTTCACGATACGTGCATTTTATTCGCAAATGAGAGAATTTACCTAAAAATAATTGCACTGAGTTTTTTTTTCATTTTGTTTTGTTACGTAGCCTCAGTTTTCTTTGGTGAATATTAAGTAGATTTGGCTAATTGATGCATTAGTGAAACTTTCCTTACTTGCGTGTAATTAGTTGAAATCACTGTGAAATTTGACTTTAAAAAGATAATTTACATAGTGTAACACAATTTTGATCAAAGTTGTACAACAGTTTTTCTATATCTGCTCTTGTTTAGGATTTAAATAAAAGTTATCGTAAAAAGCAGTAGAAAATACGGATCGTGGTTTTAACAAACACATTATTCTGGGTAAATGTTTGCTCGTAAAGTTGGCTAATACCGTTATCTAGGATTGTTGTTTTGTAGTTTTACAATCTTGACTTTCAGAAGCATGTACATTAAAATGAATGTATTTAATGTTTTCTTATCTTCTGCCTTCAAGCCATTTTTTTTTGCGAGAGGGCGTTGAGGATATATTATGACCCAGCGACGCTTGTTTGCTTCCGAAAGCAACTTCTTTACATTGCATCGTGATTAAAATAGCGGGTTTTATATGCAGGATGTTATCAAATGGAATGTCAATATTTCGGAGCAAAACATCTTCGTGTCTAGAGGAACAAAAATTGTTGTATAGACATAGGTCCAAAAACGCACTGTCTCTGCACTACAATTGGAATTTATGTAGGGTTGATGGCGCGAGCTGGATCGTCTTGGTGTGGAATTTTATTACAGCAGTCCTTTACATTGTACACTCCGCTATGTCACTAACATATAAACAGTAGGCGCTATGTTACTAACATAATATAGGCTATTATAAACAGTAGGAATAACTGTAAAAAACACCAGCACGCGCACTACGAATCGTATGTCGTATGCAACACAGTAGATTTCTAAACATAGACTATTCACGACGTTTCGAGAGCTGACATATGAAATTCCGAAAAGTCGTGAAAAGTTTGCCTTGAGAAATCTACTGTGTTATGTTGTGTCTTCATCGCTGCGTCGTCTAGTCTGTTGTCTGTGACGTCATCGTGTTATTCGGTCTTGTGTCCAACATTGTCTTCGTCCCAGTATTGTCTGTGCTCTCTTAATTATGATGTCCTGAAATTTACAGATTATTTTGTTTTGTATTTCGACTTTTATTTTGGACGTTTTTTTAATTTTCCGTTATTTGTTGGGACCGCGGTGGTCAAGGTGAAAGACCTCTTGCCTCTACCAAGGCGATCCGGGTTCGATTCCCGGATTTTCGCAAGTGGCAATCGTACCGGACGATGCCGTTGGTCGGCAGGTTTTCTCGGAGATCTCCCATTTCCACCACCCTTTCATTCCGGCGCCGCTCCATACTCACCTCATGTCACCACTCACCAGCGCTGAAGACCAAAAACCTCTCACTCACTCAATCTCCCTTATTTGTTGTTGACTAATTCCTTATGGTACTTATATTTCATTATCTGTTCTTCGGTTTATGGATTTATTGACTACAGCCAAACTAGGCTTGTCTTCTCATTTTGTCGTTTTTCGTTTGTTGTTTCTTTGTCTAATTCTAAGATTTCTTGGACGACATAATATTGCAATGGCGTATGTTCACAATAATACAGTACGTTAGGTCTAATGAGCTGTAAATCAATTGCTACAGGGACCGGAATCATTCGCGAAAATGTATTTTGCATCAGCTGCATTCAATACTTTTCGTGCACATCTGCAGTTCTGCTTCTTGGTGTTTTTAACACTCAATGTCTTGGGGCTCTATTCACAAATGATAGACGTGTGGTGTCTCATCCATAACTTGTTTTACTGGCACAGTCAAACTAGAGACGTCTCGGTACAAATACTAAATTACAAAAATCATGAAGCAGAGCTACAGATGTGCACGTAAGGCGTTGAAACGAGCTGGTGCAGAAATATTGTACGCGAAAAATTCGGGTCCCTTGGTGAGAATTATAACATTGTTAAGTCTGTATACATTTATAAATTTCGGACACTACTGTGCGTAGAAACATCGACAAAATTATTTTACAGACATATTAACGTAATATTAGCTACTTGCTGCCTATAAGCTTGATTAAACTAAACAAATGAGAGTTACATTAAGTTTTAATTTTTTTATAGTATTTTCAGTTTGTAAGAAAAATCAGCTAGGTTTCGCCAACGATTAAATTATTATTGTCGTCCCAGTTGAAGAAGTTCCGACGGGTTTCCAAAATTAGTTAGTTACATTACTGCAAAACAAAATCTCCAGGGAAAAAAAACCTTTTAACACAATTTTGGAACTTATTTTTAGAGCTACTTAAAAACCACGAGTATTTTTGTATTTTTTTTTTCAAAAGTATCGCAATTTACTAGATTAGATAATGTTAATTTGGTTGTTTTTAGGCAAATTACAGACGTTTAAAGTGATATACCTGCAGTTCCATTGTCCCAGTCAAATGGGAACACGCCATCAACGAGATAAAAAAATTTCGGCATGCACACGACACATTGTAACTTAGTAAACAGTCCAAGTTTTCCAATGTTCAAACATGGTCTATAATGACTTAAATTGCATATTTGTATAGAATATTTTACTTTTGAACTTAAAGTGCCTTTATTTCGTAGTTTTCCACTAAATGCAGCTGGGAGAACAAATGAAGTTAAACATTTTGAAACAATGCTTCCAAAATGCAAATTTAAAACAGAGCAATTACTCAAGCAATGCAAGACACAATCAGCATCGTGTAATACTAATACTACCGATACAAGACGTGTCTATCAGAGATTAAAGAAACATAGAGATATAGCACGACGTATTTAGTTTGGCGAAGTGTTGGAGGCCCTGAGACGAAAGGGGAAGGAGGCTATCTGCTATATTAGGCGCTTATGAAAATTCACGAGGAAAGTAGGCCAGCCAAAATTACAAGTTTTTGTTGTTTGAAATTTTACCCCATGTAAATTTACCCGTATTCTTAGTTTCGACTGATGGTTTCTCGGTTAAATACTAGAATTAATATTATATTTAAATATATTTGTACGTGTTAAGAATACAATGTGGCTGTAGCGTTGAGCAAAAAAAGAAAAAAGAAAGAAATAAAAGTTCATTGGAGGGTCTGAGGCCACAGTGAACCAATTCCATTTTTTCTTCCTAAAGCGAGAAGTGGTATTCTTTTATCCCGAACTAGAAGTATATATTATTAAATAAACGCTGTTAAAGAATGTAACAAGACCTACTTTATGTGCTTTTCATAGGATTCTCGTCATTTTTAAAGCACTGAGTTACATTGCAGGTAATCGATAAAACCTGATCATGTAACTGAGATAACCTGCCCTACTCCAGCGAGTGAATTATCATAAGAGTCTACTGAAACGTAAAAAAAAGTTTGTTTTCACTAAATCAAAGTGTTTAAAGGGGATGTTGGTTGTCCAAATATAACCTCATCTATATTTATCCCCAAATGTGTATTGTGTATGTATATATATATATATATATATATATATATATATATATATATCCTCGTTGAACCAAGTGCATATATATATATCCTCGTTGAACCAAGTGCCCACACGTAATACTGATGTAGCAAGCAGTAAGTCATTCCTGGTTGCATAATTGATAGGCAATGGCAGTTCTCTGTGAAATAAAACATTTAATGAGTAACCTTAAAAGACGAGATTTAGACAGTTTTTGCACGAGACGTTTTTTTTTCTTTCTAATTTTGCCGACGTTTTATTATTTTTTGGTCACAAATAGCACATTTCTACTGTCACGTACGTTTTTTTTTTTTTTTTTAAATAAGGGTTGTGCCACCCTATTTAAACATGATTGAAGTGTGTTAAATATATAAATTCCTCACGTCATTATTGATTTAGGTAACACTTATTGGTAACCAGAAATATGTTTGTGTCAAGCAAGTCGTTTTCAAAATTTCACAATAATTTGTAATTTTTCCTCAAACTTTGGAAACGTCTACAGCCCTCCCTATTTGACCTGGACCATGGGTTCCCTGTATCAAACTTTCTATTTCCACCTCAGAAATAACCTGTTAATGTTTGTCGGTATGTTTTAGACACACGTTGTATACACACATACACATATGTTTATGTGTATACCTGAATATACAAACGTGTGCTGGTTTACACAAATATTTATATGTGTGTATACACAGTATAAGTTTGCTCACAATTAAATAAACAATACTTAATAAAATACAATAACTTAAATTTAGTTGTGCATTATGGACGGCGAGTCAAAATGGAGTGCGATCATTTCGTGTAGTGACAGTTTATAAATTGAGAGAGTGGAAAATTCGCGAAAATCCTCAGTGTCAAAGCTGACTCCAAAGCCCTCTAGCATGTTGTGCCTTATATTATCGAACGACAACTTGAGAACGTTAAAATTATTACAGACGAATAGTAAGTGAACACTACCGACGTAGTCTGGTACATTCTGGTATATTCTCATTGGCCTGATCAGATACAAAAACAGGAATAACTCATTAAGAACATCGGACAAGTAATACTATTAGAACCTCGCAAACAACAACTTTCTCCGCGGTATTTCAGTCTCTCTAATCATAAAACTTTAAATATATATTGTGCATTTCTACGAGTAAATAATGGAAAAAATTCCACTCCACTATTTGACGTAGATTTTATATTTCTTGACAGATGATAATATACTGTTCAGAGTATCGCTACGTAATATTAAGTTGTTTTTTATTTATTCAATGAAATGTATTTTTCTCGTCGAATATCATAGTAGTAATACACCAGTGATATTCACTTCACCGAGTAATTGAAAACACTATTGTGATATAATGTGTTGTAAAACATGAGCTTAAACACAGTAACTAATGTACGGATAATGTAACTATTCAGCTACTGGCTTACCTGTCAGAGAACAAGCCAATATGCTTCCGTTACATACAGACGATGTATTTTATTTGAGAAAAGTTTACAAATGAAACTGTTTTATATTGAAAATACTGTGGAAGTGTTGGCGAAAGCTTACAGGTAAGGATTTATGAAGCAAGAAACAGCTAAGAAAAAATTTGGCCGTAACTCAGTACATTAGAGTGGCAACCCGTCCTCTCCTAGGTCTCGACCTAAGCAGGATGACGTTTCGAAGTCTCCACGAACTAGTTCACTAGTTTTCATATTAGTACTTTTAGAGTCTCGCAGGCATTCAACGTTTGTCCCGACCAGCTGCCAGAGAGCAGGTTTCCTTTTGGAGCATGTCTGCACAGCTGCGCAGCTCGTAGTTAGATGATTGGGCTTTTAATGTATGTAGTTAGTTTTCATTATGAGCCCCTGCGATGATTTCCTTATGTAGTTCGTGTCAGAATTAAGTCGACCTAATCGAAGTTTTCGCCGCGCAGAAAACGGATCAGAAATCAATAATTTCTGATGGGGAAGAACACTGGCCGCATTGCTAGTCTCGTCCTTCCTTCTCTGGGATTTCGGATGTAAATTGGATCCTCGGTCCCTGAACCAAGAGTTGACGGCAGACACGTCCATCTCCTCTGGAGGCTAAAAACGTTCTCTCTTAATGCAAAAATTGTTATCCTTCCGTTCCAAAGAGCTACCACCTGTTGTTCTTTCACAAGCAAGGCCTCAGTTCTGGTAACAAACGTCTCCTAGGCCACCCACCACAACTTATCGATTCACAGGATCGGATCAGGCTGTTGCCCTCAGTAAGTTCAGTTAAACTACATAAAATTTTTGTGCTCCACCAACCAACGAGAAAAAAACCAACAAAGAAATTACATATAGAAATGAACATTAGATAAATAAAACTTTAACCGGCGTTAGATGTCTATGACCGTTGATGATTGAAATATTTATAATATTATTATGAATCTTGGACCATAGAAATTTTGATATTTGAAGGGTTCAGAATTATAAGGATAACATCTGTTATTTCATGGAAAATGAGTTAAAGACGTCTTCTTACGTAGTTTTGCCCATAGAATATGATCCACGTTCTGTGTTACGCTTAGTAAATTTATAAACCCAGAAAATGTGTTTTCATTAACCCGCATGTGGTAAAATGTATGGAAGTTTCAAACTGTTTTTTGTTCTCCTGAAAAGTCATTTATATGTAGTTAGTACCCTTATAATCCTGAACACTTCATTTTACCTTAAACAAGCGCGTTTTGTTACGTCACACTATTTCTACTTATTTTATAAGCTTTCACGAGGGGCACCAAGTTTTCACAAAAAAATGTCGTAGCTTTATTTAACGTCTTACGTGACCATCTGCAACCGTGCTTCGTTGTTATTGACAGAGTGACTTTGTGCGGCGTCAATTATTTGACTGTGCAAATCAGAACATTGTCACTGCGACACGACACGCCTGTAATTAGCGGGACGCCGAGAGTTAAATCATCCAATCACCAGAGACCAGAAATATTTGCGGCTTCACTGACGTGTAGACTAGCCACCAAGGATACATACAGAGTGTCATGTAATTCGCGGATATTGACTGCACAACGCGAATAAGTGACCAAAACTACGCAGAAAATACTATTTGGCAAAAAGTCGTCAGGCCCTTAGTTCACGAGAAAATTTACTTTAAATCTCCGATAAACCACGGAAGTGTAAATGTGGACCACGGCCGTAGAAGAACGGGTCTGGACACTCGCCTATCTACCAATGTATTTTGCTTGACTCCTTTGTTGTTTGGCTGCAGTTCGCCAAGTTACCGAGAGTGTTGTGTATCTTTGGCGCTGCAATCAGGACGGTCGAGCTCAAACTCTGCCCATTTTTTCCATTGTTAACATTATAAAGTAAATAAAGATTGCTGGGTCCATGCTTTAGGATTGTGAACGAAGGAAGTATTTCATAAATTGATAGAAAATACGCTTTGGTAAATTGTTTATCTTAGTGGGAGGGGAGTTTTGAGTCTGACCACCATGATTGCAGCGCCGAAGACGTATAGCATTATCGTGAACTTGGCGAACTGCAGCCAAACAACAATGGGGTCGAATTTCCAGGCGAGTGTCCAGACCTGTTCTTCTATGGCCGTGATGTGGAGCAAGGTTGTTCGTAGAAACGGACTGCACCACGTGAATGAGTGACTAAAACTGAGCGGAAAATACTCTTTGGCAATAAGTTGCCAGACCCTTAGTTTACGGGATGGATCCAAAATACCTGTGAGCGGCAATGAAGGCTAGGTTGCTGCGCTGTCATGTCATGTTGCTCGTAAACTAAGGCTCTGACGACTTTTTACCAAAGAGTATTTTCTGCGTAGTTTTGGTCACTTATTCGCGTGGTGCAGTCCGTCTCCACGAATTACATGACGTCCTGTATATACTAAGCAGACAACAACTGCTTATTGGCTGCCCCCCGATACAATGACACCAGATAATCGGGCCTACATTTAGTTGTGTCTCTATCATTGACGCAGCACAAACCAAGAGTTGACAAATAAGTCAAGGGACAATGTAAAGGCGGCACGAACATGTTGTATGAATTTTAACTTCCGCTCAAAAGAATACGCGAATTTCTCTGATCTCCTCTAATCAGTTATCACGAGGAAGAGATGCAAGGTGCGTACATAAAACTTTGAAACTAGATCCCTAGCAGCAAATACAATCATTTTTCAGTTGGCCAACTGTTGGCAAAAGCGGCCAGTGTTCGCTAGTATGATCATCTACTTTTGCTGGAATGGTTGTTAATCAGGCCATGTCAGTAAATATGTTTGTAGTTACATTGAAATAATTTTAATGTGGGCAACTTAGTTTAAAGAGACTGGCATATTTCAGTAGGCTATACGGTCCAGAAGCAGATTAGCAAACTAACCCACAAGCATCCGAGTACGATAAGAATGTTCGTGGTAGACTCTGGTTAATGTGTGGATGATTTCATTTTCCATCACGTATGCCACATATGGCCACGGGTGCATTTCGAATGTTTACTGCCTGTGGGCTGCTTATCACGATCATATTTGTACAAGTGGACAAGTTCATGTTTGCTATTTGGGATCGTACAAAAATCTTCTCGTGCAAATCGGGTGGCAATACCTATCACCATACAAAATTAACACACTTCGTTCTGATTCATCCTGGATGGTACTGGATGTTATTTTTTGCTGTCAGATGCGGTGTTGAAGTGGAAGCAAGCAGGCCGCCTGTGGGAACAGCTCGGGGCGACTCACAGGTGAGATGATGGTTTATAGAAGAGGGTAAGGGGGCAGGGACCCCCAGTGCCTACGTCAGACGTCGCTGCAGGAGGCCTCGCTGCCCCCCTCCTGTTTACAACACAATGCACGCATCCTTCATGTTCCCAGATCGAATGACGCGGTCGCCGAGGAATGCGCCGTATTATGAGGATTACGCCGGCTGTGGCACGCCATCACGCCAGATACGTCCGTCGGCCTCTTTTCTTCCTGGTACCTTCCACCCCCGCCCCCTCTCCATGCCAGTAACCCGTTCTTCGTGTCCGCTCTCTCTCTCTCTTCTTCTGTGAACAGGCGTCGTTGCCCCTCTCTGTGACTGTCATCAGCATCCTCTAGATCATTGTATCACCTTCAAGCCAACATTAGCCTAGTTGTTCTTGAAATTTAAATGTTGGTAGTACTGAATACAGTACGACTCGTCGATCCTAAGGGCAGTTTTTAGCCAAGTTACGTTATCGTACCACGAAGTAATTCTTAATTCGGGGTATGACATTCAGTGACGGATTCCTGAAGAGGAGGGGGTTCGCCCCCATCCCCCTCCTTGCTTTGGCCGTTGATGTATAGTTAATCCTTAAATTATTACAAAATTTTGAAGTGTTATATTCAGGTTTTGACTTATGAAACGTCTTAAATAGCACCATTTTGCACCATAAAAACAATACTTTTTCCTAAGGAGAACCCCCGGATCCCACTTCTTTGACTAGGAGTGTGGGCATACCTACTTGATCTGCTCCTGCTGACATGACAATGTCAAAACAGTGTACTGAAGACAAAGCATAAGTCGGAAATCAGGAAACCGGGACCGATTAAATATTTTAACATTTAGGGTTTCGCGTAAGGTTCCACTAGCAGTGTAACTGATTGGACCGTGGTGAATTTACATACGCACACACTTATTGGCACACGTAGGTTTCAGAGTAACGGTGAAATTGCCACTTCGAAATAAAAGCCACGTAATTTCCATTTTGTGCAGATTTTGGTATGTTCAATATCAACTGTGACTAGAGATGGAATTGAAGATTAGCCTCTATTCCCTCAATCATGAATCAGTAATTTCGTGATTTTTTACGAGTTCCACTTCAGCCGAGACAAGATTAACGGTCGCAAACTCAGTCGACGAAATCAGAGGAACATGGTTCAACTTAAGTTAAGACAAGTCTTAGCAAGCAGGCTGCCTGAGGAATCTTATAGTTTCCTAACCAGGCCAATCCCGCCAAGGATGTATAAACATTAAGCATCAGTGGTACTCCTTACTCCAACGAGGATGAGTTGCGACACACAGCGTGATATAGAGGCGTGAGACACTGTTGAAGGAGTCTGTCTGCTCCATATCGTCGCCAAGGTCACTACGTCACCAGGATGCACCTGGATGTCCAGATGCAAGCGTTGTAACCACTACGTAATTTCAGCTTTGACGACGTTACTAAGCTGAAACTGTTTATCTAACACTCCAGTGGATATTTAACAAATCGATGGTGTTAAGGTAAAACGCTGTAACCCTCAAATTCAGTGTAAATGAGATAAAGTATTTCTTATGGTTTTATAGGTAGGTAAAATGCTGTAACACGACAATGAGTTGTGTCAACCTAATAAAAAAGATCCACTTAATCCCTTTAACTCAGTAGTATCCAAATTTTAATTTCGTTCTCCTCAAAAGTTTGTCAAATGTAGGTTAGAGCGTTTTACATTAACGCCATCGAAATATTACACTAGGCCTATGTAAATTTGCAATATCATAACATAATCCTCCTTTGTTCGTATTTGAATTGTATAATGCACTTAATAAAAGTCGTGTCATGAGTAAATAAGTTCCTAACACCAACGAACTCACACGGCCGGTAGGCTTACAGTGGCTCTGAATTTTTTTTAATAAGCATAATGTTAATACTTAAGTCATCATATATTGTCTTATCTCATATTGTAACTTTTATCTAATTATTTGGTAGCAATTAACATCATACTTTTTTTTAGATTTTTGTACCCAGAGTTTTTTTTATGAAAATAAGCCGAAATCGAGGAAAAAATACATGTTTTTGTGAATAAACGGTGCATTATTTTACCAAACGTTTAAATAGTACTGTGCATCGTACGACTACTTTTGTCTAAAAATTAATACAAATGTTCCATGATTGAGTTTTTTTTTTTTTTACTAATGTGATGAAACATACATAGCACGGCGTTAATTACAGTTGAGATCTAATGTTTGTATCTGAGTTGTGTGCTATGTTTATAAACCATAATTACATGTGTATATAAGCGACGCTGCCAAACTTGTAATGAACTATAACCGCAGTTAACTGCAATATGGCTTAATGTCACCTGCTAATCTGCACTCCAGGAGGCCTAAATGAAAGTTGCAGCAGTCAAGACACAAGGTCCATATGAGAGCTGTGTGTAGCAGGTAAACTCATTCAGTCTATGCTTACAAAGTTTATTGTAGAGGACCGCGATGGATCCGCTACTCAGATCACTCGTATCCCATTTAAGAATCCATGTCAGTGTTTAAGGCGCATGTACGCAACCCGCATTAACCCCAAATAAATCAAGGCTAATTTTATGTTGGTTATACCAATAACAGTATTACACTTATCAACAATATATTCGCGATTTATAATATACAGAGTCGTTCTTATTTTCACCACGTTTGCCGAAGTCATGTATAAAGAATGGTTTCTACAAATGTTGCAAAACTTTTTTTTTTTTTCGTATCACGTTGATAATGTTTGTTATACTTTATTTTTCAGAACGCAGCGAAAATAAGAACGACTACGTCTTTGATAAAACGCAAAGGCAACGTTGATAAGTGCAATACTCATATTGCTAAAGCGAAGATAAAATTAGCATTGATTTTTAAGGTATTGATGCGGGTTGCATATATGCGCCTGAAACACTGACACGACCTCTTAAGAGTTAGTGGACCTGGCGTGCTGTAGCGTGGTACGTATAGTCATTTTTCATGTATAGTTACTAAAAATGTTTCTAATGCGTTTATCTACGAACGGAAAACACACTTCAAATTAAGTCCCCATGATTTGAAAAATGCAGTCCGATTATTAAAAACGTGATTATCAAGCTCCTCAAAAGTGCTAAAAATTACTTTTTCACGTTGCCGTAGCCGAGAAAATTTCAACCGTAATCGTAAAACAAAATCATAGAAACCTGCATTGGAGTTTACCACATACTTTCCACTTATAAAATTACAGGGTCATCGCTTGAAGTCCAGTTGAAAAACAGTTACTACGTAAACACTGCACGCTAGTTTAGTTCTCCACTAACTCTTAAGCCTACATAGCGGCCGTTCGACCACATGAACATGGAGTTTTCCCCCACGAAAGCAGGATTGGGTCAACCCCTGTTGTGGAGGAGGTTGTCTCTCGCTGTCTCTGTTGTCATCTCAGCTCGGTCTCGCGAATCCTTCAATTTTCCACAACACTGGCTGCATATTTGCGCAGGACACATATAACAAGAACACGATTTCCTCAAAATTTTCAGTTGTTACAAGGACAAACAGTCACGGGATCGAAAGCTAAAGGATAAATCTACTAAGGTTAAATTGTTTTAAGTAAAAATAACAAAAACTAACGGCATTACTCAAACCAGAAAAGGCACTAATTTGGAATGTTAAGGCCATATTTTCTATTTACTTAAGAAACAGATAGAACTGAAACCATTTACCCTTAGTGTGAGGTACCTTAATATCTTTTATATGTCAAACACACAATCTCATGACTAATATTTTCTGTGAAAAAAAGATTCTCCTGAACCTCTACATCACAACTTTCATGGCAGGTAGCGGGCCCCTTAAGAGGCCTCCCTACCTGTGCTTCAAATGCGTTGCAGCGAGTTACGTTTATTCTTTTTTTGAGGACACTATTTAACACGCGTTATATTTGTAAATCTACGAAAATAACGCACACTTCAAACTATGTCGCTATAGTATTAAAAATTCGGCATGTTTATTAGCTACATCATTTTCGGAACCCTCAAAACAACCGAAAACGGCTTTTATCGGCCCTCCGTACCTGGAAAAATAAAAAAACTGGATTCGAAAAACTGAACTATAGAACCAGGCGTTAGACTTTGAACTGTGCTGCCCACAAGTAAAACAATAGTAAAGTCGCATAGGAAAGAGGGTAATAGTAAAGCTCCGCACGCCAGCTGAGTGGCTTGCGCGGAGAGGCAATGATGTATTACATACTTCGGTCAATGACACTCTCACTGCTCCTGTCTCACACACACACAAACGCAGTCTATCTAGGGAGGCCCCTTAAGCCTCGGCATCAATCGCCATATTGAATTATTTTATTTTTCGCTCTTATGAATTTATGAGAAGAAAAGTGTTAAATTTGTTACTGTAATATCACTTCCATTCACCTTGGGCTACAATAAATGTATTGAAGGTGAACTTTTAACGTGTATCCAAGCCGTAAACAAGTCGAGTAAATTAAGGATATAAAAAAATATGCTCGACAGATTACGGCTTGAATATACGTTGAAAGTTAAACTTCAATGCTTTTATTGTAGCGCAAGGTGAATAGAATTGATATCATAGTAACAAATTTAACACTTTTCTTCTCGTAATTTCATAAGAGCGAAAATAAAATAATTCAAAATGGCGACTGATGCCCAGCCTTAAGAAGAATACTGCACCACCTTTATTTTACAGTATTTTCACCACTACAAGCATTCCTCAACGTGTATTAACATTTTTGACGTTTCGTGTTCTAAATGCCAGTCTACTAGTCTACTACATCTTTGCTACATTGTTAGGTAATAAATACCATGTATTCTGACATTTGTTGTTCCAACAAATGTACGTAATTGTATTATCTATCAATGCAAAAGGATGAAGTAGACTAACATTTAGAGCATTAAATGTCACAGTCATCTATACGCCTTCTGAGGATCTTATAACGGGGAAAATATTTACAATTACATATGGTTGTGTACCATTCCCCTTACGGCAATCTATGCTGTATTGTCGGTAGGGTCACTTCCGTGTGAAACGTGCAGAACGTGTCCACCGTTAGCCAGAAATTTTCCTCGGGGTACTGCCGTGTCACCTGCCATTACATTCTTCCTCTGCTCCGTACTCATCTCAAGTCATCACCAGCTCTCAAGACCACGTCTCTCCACAGGTTTCCTTCAGTTCCTCGGTATAATTGAGATCTGCAGCACTTCAAGTCAACTATCAGATATAATAACCATTCGTTGCAACGTTGACTCACAGTTGGAAGAATCCCTTCTGCGGCTATCCTGATATTAGCTTTACATGTTCTCCTGAAATCGCTCCAGGCGGATACTGGGACAGTTCCTTAACCAAGGACATCGCCGACTCATTTTCTAGTTCCTGCCCTTGTGTGAAGTTGTGTGTAACCTTCTAAAAGTCCTCACTGTAGACGAAACTTCAAGCAATAAAATAAAATAAAATTAATGTTACAACCCTATTAATAAATTTTTGTCCCTTTACAAACACGTTAAAAATTAATTGGCTTATATTTCACAGAAACTCTTCTTTGATATAAAATTTAATGCAAATTACGTTGTGAGACAACAGACTGCCTTCTCAAATTTAAGCTGGGTTCACAATTGAAAACATAACAGTAGGTATGGGACATGGGTCATTCGCACACGAATTAGCTTCCACAGTCCTGCGTGCACTCGAGTCACTGAAACAGCAGACAAAGAACAAAAGGACAGGGCTTGAGTTTGATCATATATAGGACATTTGATTCTATCATGTGGATCATAGAACTTGTGAATGTTCGCAGTCCTCGCATTATCGCAAACATGTCTTTGTCCACGTACAAAACTGCTCGGTTGTGAATCAATCATGCCCAAGGTTTCTGAGCGTGTGCAGCATTTACTGGCGTGTTTTATGTTTTGTGCCTATGGTTTGTAATTGTGATCCCAGCTTCACCCAAGATTCTTCTCGTGCGTGCGTGGGCCCATGTAGCCAGACTTCATCTCCGCATATAAATGACAATTAATGTATGTATATGTATTCTGGCACGCGGAGAGGGGAGTATAGGGGCGGCAGACGCCTACCCACAACCCCCCACAGTGCGAGGCAGGGAGAGGTAAGGGATGAAGACACGCCATGCTGTGGACAGGTGTTTTGAGCCCCGAGGTCTGTAAACATATGTCCCTATCAGCGTGCGTCTTGCCACCCACTGTTTCATTTCCCACGTACCTTCTCTCTCTTTCTCTATGAGATATACAAGACTAAGTGGCTGCCATCTGGTGGTGAATTTCTGAAACTTCGTATTGTTGATACATACCACTTACGCTCGTGTGCAGTGGCGAAATTTATTTTTCATAAAAAATACCAAATGAGCACTGTTCTGCCAAGAAAACTATAGCCTCTAAGTTTTCTTAAATCAGGTAACTAAATCTATAAACACAGCAATGACGAGAGGAAATCAAATATTGAAATATCGTTACGAGCATTGTAATTTTCACACATCGTGACTTTCGTCAAAATTGTTTAAATACTATAGGACTATACTTTTAAGAAATTGTAAGATACAGTTTATAGTTTTAAAAAAATTGGGAGTGGGACAATGATTTTCCTATGTAAGTGTTGCTCTAGTAGTATAGGCTACACTTTACAATATTTATCCGTCTGTTTCTTCGTAACCAACCAATTTAAATAAATCTACATTTAAATGTTAGTAGAAATATAAACTATTCCACGTTAAAGATGTGTAAATATTGGTCTAATGTTCAAGCAGAAACAATTCATTTATATTTCACTACTTTTTATTATTACAGTCCGTTGCCTTTGATAACGGAAAAGCTTTGAAGTTATGTGATGAACTATTTTCGCGTGCAATCAACATTCTGAAAGGATTCCTTTCTCTTTCCACAAACTACATACAGCGAAAAATTCGAACTCTATCAAGGAAAGCTTGGAAACGAATATCATAAGATTTACCAGTCTACAAGAATGTCGCAGGTCATTCAAGTGATCCAAATTCTCCAAACATCTTTGGGGATTTGTGAAATATATTTTTATGGGCAGATTGTTCAATGTGGGACAAAATAACATTTGAACGCCTCTCATTTTACAATAGTTTGTGCTTTGGAAACTGGTTGCCAAAAAAAAATTCGTGTCCCTTGAAACAATTGTACAATGTACATTAATTTAGTTGTGAATACACAAAAATTGTTTGCAAATATACAAAATGTTTGTAAATGTGAAGACATGTGTGTTTTATTTTCAAGCATTTCCTATAAAGTTTACTGTATATTTTTAAAACTTTCAAAAACGTTTTTTTTATTTGGAAAGTAGTTTTCGAAAATATTTTTGTAAAGGTAATTTTTTTACTGTACACCCTGAGTTAAATCGACGAAAGTCATCGAAAACCAACGTCTATCTGCAGTCTGTCAAGAACTTTTTAAAATGCATTTCAATAATAGTTCCGGTGGTCAGCAAAGTGCCAAGGTGCTTATGCTTTTATTTTCTCATACCTCCTCTCCCTACCTATGTATTATATTTCTGTGCCACTGACTCTTGGTAACTGCCCTTGTCCATCCCTCCAGAATATCGTATAGTAATCTTCTTAACATATTCAATATGAAGTCAACTTATAGCTCCACGCGCTAACGGAAAGGTTTACTTGAGTTTTAAAAAATTATCTTTTCCGCAACCAAACTTCTAGTTTGAACTAATAGCAATTAAATATTTTAATTGATTTAACCTAACTGTTTTATCATTTAGTTATAATGTTCAAAAGAGTAATATTTCGTTGACACAACTGAATATATGTCTGGTTGCACACTGAGATTTATTTAGCACAATTTAACAGAGGCTCCGCCGAATGTCGAATGTAGAACGTTCGTGAAGAAAACCACAAAGTGGCGCTTGAGGCAAAACAAAGCATTAATGTCTGGTGCAGCAATAAGAATATTATATTGTTGGAGTGACCAAATATTTTATTGCCAGTCGTTAGCACTTCGGCAAATAATATATATATATATATATATATATATATATATATATATATATATATATATATA